>JBBPRH010000115.1:0-59220 GCA_038092915.1 Boletus pseudopeckii
ATAGCCTTTGAGCAGCTCCCGTCATGGGATGCGGGAGAAATGACAATATACAGTCAAATGTATAATGTATAGGTTGGACAGGTGCAATATACACTATGAGATTCTGTTTTAGCAGGGCCAGTCAGAAGGCTTGGAACTTGTGTAATTGAGTGAAGCGACCCTGGACAACTACAAATTATTATTCCAGGCCACGTAGAATGGACTGACAACGATGATGCAATCATCACGGAAGTTCGTCGACGAGAGGCGGTTCGGAACGGAGAGACTATTGATGTGGACTCAGACGACGGCGACGACGAAGATCATGAGCCTGAGGAGGCTAGCTTAGCCAGCGACAGTGTCCGAGCTGATTGCATTGGCCGAGAAGCTTGAGGCGGGATATGTGTCACAAGTCGGCAAAGATTCATCACCTGACTTTCTTCATCACATTCGTGCATTCCGGGCTGAGCTTCGTCGCAACCAGATGAAGAATGCGAAACAGACGACATTGGCTAGCCATGGTTTTTTTATTTCTTAGTATACTCTTCGAATGCACGTTACCATTTCTGACTTTGACCCCTATCATCGTGGGAAGTTTTTGCTCTCGTATTTAGGATTAGGTAGCTCCCCCCAGTACACGTTATGAGCAAGTCTACTGTATCGTCTCACCATGCGTTTACTTGAACCATCTCACAGCAAGATATCCCACTACAATGGACCTGTTTACCCGTGGCCCGAGGAGAAAACATAGAGATGACCATGAAGGGCTCTTCCATGAGTACCTTCTCCAATAATGGGTTGTAATCACTCCAAGTCAGGCAGCACGCTGTCGTTTGTCCGATAAATGTCTTGGTACCATTGAACTATAGTAAGCTAGACGAAGGCTACCAGCTCGTGTAGTACCGCGTCGTGTACTCGGGTGCAATTTTGACAGCAATCGATTTCCTATCGTGTTTCTTTCTCTCTCCACAACCAGGGTGTTCGCGAGGTCACGATGGTTGCAACCGCTATCAAAGTATACAATCGTCGAGAGTGACCGACAATACCGTTCGTCTAGTCCACCCATCCTCCTGGCAACTCGACCACAAACCCTTTGCAAACGACAGCGCATGCTCGCGTCTCATCACAACATTAGCTCACTGGCAAACGATCCCGCTCGGACACGGACATTTCACATCGACTACGCACGTCGAACGAAAACTCGCCATCCTTCAAGTCCATTCGGTCGTCTGCGGTGTAGATGTACGGGTTGAACGAATCACCCTCCTTTGTGGACACCACAGGGAAACCAGCGTGGTCCTACATATGGTCCGAGCCAGTACCCACGCTAGCCTACAAAGGCGACAAGCGTCAATCCGTGTGATCGACCTGTGAACGCACATGTAGTGGACCATGGCGACATACTGGAGTTTCGTACTACCGACGGCAGAAGAAGAGTACTCAGTAGCCAGTTTCGTGGCCCTCGATGACGTGGCGACGCCGGTGCTGATCAAGGTCACGGTGGGTTCGGCGTCTTTGGGTACATATCCTACTAATCACGACGACCACCCTAGCCTTGCACCTGCTTTTCTGACGTTGTAAATGTTCGCGATGTCACACGACAATGGAGGCCTGAGCAAGGCCATATAAGACTATTATAAGTGCTTATAAGACCTTCGTAAGTACAATAACCAAATAACGATGGGCGGATAATATTAAAAACGCTAGGCTCGTATGATAAGACATTATAAGGGTTTGTAAGAAATCAAAATCCTGGACTCTCGTGATCAGGCTAAAGGACATAGTCCATGTCGACAATCCACACCCTCCCTCACCGTGATAGGCATAATCACAAATTGAATCATGGCCGCGACGCCCTTGCGCCGATACACGTATTCCGCGCCGATACCCCCCCTCCTCTGCAGTGTACCAATGAAACGCGACCCGGAGCTCGGGCTTATAACCAATTTGGACGAGCGCTCTGAACGCGTCGAGGATGGCCACCGTCACGAACCATCATCATCCGTGCCGGGTGCCGGGAAGAAGCGGAAAGGCGAAGTTGGCAGAGTCTTGGTGGACATTGAGGATGATGAGGGGCAAATTGATAGAAGGGATCTTCCACGCGCAGGCTCAAACCGAGCAATCACACTGGCTTGAGGGAACGTGTGGGTAAACGTCGAGAGAGAGATGAACCCCGGGAGGCGCGTCTGCGATAATTTAGCAAGTGGTGAGCAAGCGAACGGGTTCAGGAGACACATGTTGTCCTTTTGAAACACCTACCTCGAGTAGTTTGTCGCAGATCCATCGAGAGCTCCGTGCCACGTCATGACTCGGAGCGGTCGGGTTACCGAGATTGTGCGCCATCTCTTCTATCTTTAGACTCTGGATGATCTCGTTGACCTTGTTTTGGTACCAAAGGTCGGGCCACTCTGCAGCGACGCATGCAATAACTGACCCTCGCACCGAGGGAAAACTCGGTAATCTACTAACTTGTCGCCCCTCCGTCATCCACACTGGTTCGGCCCCAAAGACTTCAAGTAGCCGTGGCTCGTCGAGGGTCGCGGCGCAAACCGGATCATCGATACGGGTCACCTCGATAGGATCATGATGATGGGCAGCTAAAAGCTGGTTGATAGTCGATACTCGCCTGGGTAATCTCGATGTTTTTGCCCTGCAGGACCTGTTGACTCTGCGGCGGGTACTACAAGACAGATACCAGACACGAACGAAAGGAAAAAGCGAGATGGGAGCAAAGTAGGCCCTCACAGCGGCCAAAGCCGTGGCACTGGGAAACGCTTGAGCTCGCGAATATGTAGGTCATGCTCATTACTGACTGTTCCCCTGCCCACGCACGTCAGGTCGCTGTGACACCGGCAAATTCATTCCAGGGATACGAGCAACGTGCAGGAGCATTCTATTGTCACTACTGGATGCATGGAACGATATCGGTACGGTAACCGAATAAGTGGTGCGTTTATACATACTGGGATTATTACTCGAGGATTTTTCTCGAGAGGTGATCACAAATCAGCCATCAGTACCCTTGTTTTCAACGAGTGGACCGCGACCACATGCTTTCAGTCGTTCCTGCTTCCCCGGTCTAGAACGATTCAATACAAAAAAAAAGGGTCGTACCTGCCAAGACTGGTCCTGGGTCCCTCGACTGCGCGTGATGACTCCAAACGGGTTTATGCTACACCGTGACCTCTGTTTACGACGCCAACAAGTTGAAATCGATACTCAAGTATGTATACAATACATCCGTCCATTTAATAATGTACACCTCCGTTGATGCGCTTGATCGTATTCCCCCTAACCGCCACCTCGAGTGCCTGCTCCACATCCCTCACCAAATCCTCCGTCTCCTCCACTCCGACAGACAAACGGATCAAGTTCTCTCCAATGCCAAGCGCGGCGCGCTCTGCTTCGGGTATACCGCCGTGTGTCATCTGCGCAGGTAACTCGGCCAAACTCTCCACGCCGCCAAGCGACTCTGCCAACGTGAACAACCGCGTCGCGGTCAGGAACGCGTTCGCTTCCTCTGCGCCTCCTCGAATACGGAAGGACACCATGCCGCCATAGGGGAAGCCACCTTCACCCCCGCGCTCGCCCTGCGCATCGACAAACGTCTTGGCATGCGGCGCCAACTGACGATACGCAATCGCGTTCCGCGAGTGTGACGCCAACCCAGGGTATATCACTTCCTCGACCAACGGTGAGCGTTGCAACGCCTGCGCTACCCTCAATGCATTGATCCCATGCGCTTTCATCCGTAAGTGGAGCGTCTTGGCACCACGCTGAACCAGCCAGCAGTCATACGGACTCGGGACCGCACCGTGGGCGTTCTGGAAAAAACGCAACCTCTGTGCCAGTGGGGCGTGGTGGGCAGGGAGCATTGCTGCGCCCATGACCACGTCTGTATGACCATTAACGTATTTTGTAAGACTGTGTATGACGATATCGGCCCCAAGAAGAAGAGGGGATTGGTAAAATGGAGACAGGAATGTATTATCGACGACGACGAGTGGTCGGGATGGGTGTGACCGTGCGAGCGACACGATGCGGGGTATATCCACGAGCCGGAGTGTGGGGTTCGTGGGGGATTCTATCCAAACAAGCTAAGAATGCCGGGCCCCCGGACGACATGAATAGCCGGTTAGGTAAAACGCGGGGGAATAACGTACCTTTGTGTTCGGTTGGAACGCTGCCAGAATGGCATTGTCGCTCTTGCTTTCGAGATCGACAAAGGACACCTCGAGTGCCTGGGTCTCCGAGGCGACTCGTTTCAAATAGCGAAAAGTACCGCCATAGACATCATTGACACTGAGGACGTGCGCATTCGGTCCCATGGCCTGCACGATGGTGGCCGTGGTGGCCGAACCAGAGGAAAACGCGATCCCATAGGCACCACCAGCCTCTAACGCGGCAAGCATGGTCTCTAACGCGTCCCGGTTAGGGTTCCCTGAACGAGAGTACTCGAAGCCCTACATTATGATGCAGAGTATTGAGCGGGATCTCTTTATCGCACAATCAGAGACATACCTTGTGGATTCCGACCCCGTTTTGCTTGTAGGTCGTGCTGAGGGATATCGGGGGGATGACTGCACCAGTCTCGGGATCTGGATCTGAACCGACATGGATAGCGAGCGTGCCAAATCCATCGACGGAGGGGGTGGGTTTCTTGTGAGAATGGCCGTTGAGGGCGTTGGATGAATCGATGGCAACCGTGACCGTCATTGTCGTGGAATGGGAGTAAGAAGGGTGGGATTTAAGTAAGGGTCAACTGAATTGCAAGGGCTTTTATGTGCTTCAGTCACCAAATTGCTTGGACAGATGACGACTCATGGCGAGTCCCGGCGGCTGACAAATTGACAATATTAAATCTGGTGAGCTTGGTCAGATAATTATAACCGACCTTTATGGGCTTGTAAACAAGCCTATAAAAGTACAGCACTGAGTAACACACCCTCTGGTATATGTCATGCTAGTGCGGCGATCAATTCAGTACTCAGTACCGGTCACACTGACCACGCTCGTGGTATTCAGCGAGATGTGAGCACCAGGGAATAATCAGGAGTGGGAATCTTTCAGGCTTTGTGGCTTTCCAGAGTGATTGGCGAGTTATGGGAAAACACTCACCTTCTCAGCGGCGATCAGCGGTCCTGGGAACGCTCGTCTTGCAAGTGCTCATTGTCGCATCCGCAGTAAATATAACAACGGCAGTACGTGAGACTCAATCCCGCAAAGACTCTTCTTCGTTCGAGACTAGCAGGAGGAAAAAGGGACATGGTCATGCTCTCATTATAGCGAAGAGCTGCATAGGGTTATTCACAAGTCACAAATAAGGTCGAGAGCAGTGAGAAAAAAGAATAATAAAGTAATCAAACCACGGGGACCGAGGAAAAAAAGGAGTTGGTCATAACAAATGCAATTGAGAACCGTCCACAATGATTCCATACTTTTATGTCCTAATCCTGTTTCACTCGCCATAACACCGCTGCCGTCGCAATGCCGACAACTAGCACACCTACGGCCGTCGTCATATTCACATGATACTGCAAGGAACGGGTCATCAGATGCAACAGGTGTGAGACCGTGAGATGACCAACAACCCCAGACGTGCGCAACGGCATCTCCGCCTTCGATTCCACAACAATGACCGAGGGAGGGTTCAATGGTGGCTGCTCGGGAGAGTCCTTTACTGATGGGGCAGGCGTGATTGGATACTGAGCGCCCCGTTCAAGCACCCGGTTGCACGACTCTGGTTCACTTTCCACTATTGATGGAGAAGGTGATCGCGATCGTTGATATTGATCTGAGACACGTCGCGAACCTGGGTTGGACCCAATGTCATGGTCCTCATTGACTGCCCCCTCTATCATTTCAATCGACGAGATGGGTGAACTTGATCTCGAACGACTTCGAGAAGAGCTTGACCGACGACGTCGTGACTTTGTCCGACCGGGATTCGAGGCAACACTAACAGGACTTGGTGGGGTCACTAGGCCACCGCCTCCGTTAATCTTGATGTCTCCGTTGGGAAATCGATCGTGTCGTTGCAACGCCGTCAGCGATGCCACCCCAGCATTGATCTTTGCATCCATTCCCAGCTCCAGCGTCCGCGCCCGGCTTTCCCATTCCTCCTTCGCCTTGCTAAGCCTCTCCCTTTCTTGTGACCACTCTTCCTGAACGGCGCTCCATTGACCTTCGACATTCTTTTTCCATTCGTTTAGCATCGCTGTCAAGGACTCGCGTTCAGGATCATGGGCAGGTTCGCGAACGGCCTTGAGAATCTCTGCCTGAGCAGTTTCCTGGGCGGAGTTCTGCTGCTGCAGTTGTATTTGGGTCGCCTGTACGAGCTCCTCCAACGCTGCAATCTTGGATTGCAGCTGCGATATGGTTGTCTGAGCGGCGGTGTGCTGTGCCTGGAGGGAGTTGTTGAACTCCACCGCCGTGTCTATTCGTCCACTGAGCGCCGACAATCGCTCAGCCAAGCCATCGATCGCAGCAGATGCGATGTCGTGGGTTTGTCGTAGAGGTGACGATGATCGATGCTTGCGCTTCGTGTTTGGGGAATCCTCGTCATCCTCCACCATACCCATTCCAGTGGGCTCGGGCGTGCGCGGACGTCCAAGCTCCTCTCGGCGACGTCGGCGTTCTTCGTCGTCCTCATCCTCAGGGACCAACTGGTCCTCATCTTCTTCGTCTACTCTCTCCAAACCGTGGGGCATGATGGTGTGGATGCTGGCGGCGTCGTCATCGTCCGCTTGATAACTGCCGTCCTGTATGTCATCATGGTGTTGAGCATCATGATGTCCGGATGGAGAACCTGCGGCACGTCGGGACATCTCGAGCTCGCGCTTCCGTTCGTCCATAAGTTCGCGGAGTGAAGCTACCTCGGCCTTGATGGCTTCGTGCTCGGCGAACATGTCCTCGAGGGCACGTACCTTGTCGACATGAGTTGCCAAGGACGCTTGTGTCTCATGAAGTTGGGTGCGGAGTTCGGTCAGCACGGTGGCCGGGACAGATCCGGATTCGGTGGGTTGGGCGGGCTCATGCGCTTGTTGCGCTTGTGGAGCACGGACAGGTGGAAGGTTGGGAGGAAAATGGGTGATGCTGGGTGGCTGTGGGAGAAGTCGTCAACAGAATATTGACCCGTCAACGTGGTGAATACTGACTAAGGCGCCGCCTAATGTGTCATGAATATCGTTCATCGCGGTGGTCAACGAGTGGAGCTCAGCGCCGGTTTCACGGCTTTTCTGGAGCTCGCTTTGGAGACGGGTCAAGATGTGGTCGAAACTAAGTCCACTTTTACCCGGAGGTCTCATACTACCGCCCATCCCGCCCATCCCGCCGAGTGCTTGGGACTGTAATGCCGGTCGACGTTGGGTGGGAGGTACAGCTTGGCCCTGGGCGAATGAGAATTGAGAAGAGGCACCAGAAGTACTCGGCTGGGAAGGACCTCCAGGGACGCTTGGGGGATGTTGCATCCGCTCTACACGAGCAGCGTCCTGGACGTCCTCCTCGGTAAATACGCAGAGAACACGAGCGGCAACCTTGTGGTGGATAGTAGTTTTGTTGTCCTCGCCAATAATGTCAATGCCGAATTCCTAAATATGACTCGGTTGAAGGATGAGATGAAAAGTGAAGAGTGGCATACCACGATATCGTCATTTTTCAGTTCAAAAGGCTCTGACTCGACGCCTTCGGGACTGAGACGTTCGCCGTTGATGAATGTGCCATTCGAACTCTTGACGTCCTTAATGAAGATCTGGGAGAAGAAAAGAGATGAGGACGGAAAATGATCAAGTCAGAGGAATGTACCTTGCCGTTCTCCTCCCATACTTCGGCGTGCTGCCTAGAGAGGACTTTTGAGTCAAAGTAGCCGTTTCGTTCTGCAGGGACTGTTTTGGCGTTGGTTTGACGGCCAATCTTGACGCGCTGGCCACCTATCAAAGCGATATGTTTTGGAACGAAAGTGTCATTAAGAGGGTAAAGGTAAAGAGCGGGGAAGGAGGGCTGGTTGTGCGGCGAGGAAAACGGTGGTGGGGGCATCGCTCTTGGACGGGGGTGGACGACGTTGAGTTCGTTAGGTGCTCGTCGCTGCCTCTGCCTGCTTATTCAGTATCCCTTTTTCGGTAACAATTCACACGCCTCGGCCAGCCGCGGATACAGCCACCGCCAATTCTCCCTCTCTCGTAGGCCACGTCGGGTCGAGCTGTCGAGAGTTGAACGACATTGCCACTCTTTCATCGATTGACGACCTCCCTCAGCTTCAGATCCTCAAGCAGAGAGTCGAGCCCCTGTATGCGTCCTTGCGGAATCCTGAGACTCGTTAATCTCGTCTCCTCACTGGTGCCAGAAAGTACCTGGCTTTAGATTGTCCAGTCATTATCATGCCCCCTTCTTGTCGGGGACATTATGTATCTCCTTGTCACGTATTCGGCGTTGAGCAGTGACTGGTGGAGTGGAGCCCCGTGCTGTGGATGCCATCTGGATCGCTCTGACGGTACCCAGAATTATGTAGCACCTCGGTGCATAGAAGCAGGGATGGAACTATGTAGATTCTTAGTCGAAGGGTAAGAGTGCATTCTATCCCTTTAGGTTTTGCCGCATGATGGCCCGCATCCCGACGTATCGCCCTCGTTTCATTGGAGCGGTTAATGGGCAATCTCGTATCTCTAGGAATATGTACTGGCGAGGGAAATTCACCTGGTAGACCTAGTGACACACGACAGTCGCACACGGGGCCGGCATCTGGGTAATGTGTCCAACTTAATGTCCCTTCCATTGACACTCTACCGTTTTAGCAGCCATGAGTGCGTCAGAACGTTTAGCCGCTCACCCACCTGGTCCGCCAACCCAGCCCCAGGACCCTCGGTGTCAGCGACGTTTGGCAACACAAATATAGCGGCGACGACACATGCATCCCTTCCCCTTATGTCGTGTGTTCTCGTGGGATGGTCTGCCTCTGTGTGTAGCCTTGCGAGGAGACTTCAAAGGTATCCCTATTGCCTGGAGATTCGGGTTAACTTCGAGTGCGCGCTCATCTTCAGAAGGGTCAGTTTAATCATAGATTCGCCTAGCCTCCCTCGAATGTCAGTAGTTTGCGTGACGAACGAATCTTATGTAGTAACCAAGTAAAAGGTCCGAAGCGCCCTAGTACCACCGCACGGAGAATATTCACACTGGCACAACAGGGAGTCGATCCACCTGAGCATATCTCTCGCGCTGGAACTCCACGATGAAAACCTTTGCTCTAATCCCATTTTTATCTCGGTTCGTCTCCTCGTTTGTTTTCGCTCCTCAGAGTCAGCAGATCCTCCGGGGCAACGTCGGCGAGATTACAGAGGCGGATATCAAATACCTGTTAGCTACCCACAATGATGATCCTGTGGAGGTCATGCGTCTCGTGGATCCTGTTCACGCCGCAGTCCTCGATGAGCCACGACTTATCGAGGTCCTTGGGGCCGAACCCGCATGGCTGACAGAAGGCGATAAACTACGATTCAAGAAGCAAGGACTGTCATTCACGGATCTCACCGGACACGAATACCTCCCCAGGTTTACGGTTTCTTCAAACGAGGACATTAGTATGTCCCTTTTTTTGTGGCGCCGGTTCGAGTTAACTCAGTGAATGGACATGTCACTGCAGAATGGCCAGGCCTTCGGCATCAGGAAAAGATCACCAAGGTCATCAACAGTCTCAAGGTGGAGGAGATGATGCACAATCTCGGCAACCTCACGACCTTTTACAACCGTTATTACCGCTCCGAGCATGGCGCTCAGAGCTCTCGATGGATTTACAACAAAGTCCTCGAGGTAGGTGTTCGGGTGTTGACCCGTCGATCGATCCTGTTCTTTTCCTCACCACGTACTAGATCATCGCAGAGGCCCCGCCCAACGTCCATTTGTCACTCGAGACGTTTACCCACGAATTTCCCCAGATTAGCGTGATTGCCCGCTTCGAGCCTACTTATGGGAGATCCCGACGAAACCATGCCATCAAAATACCAGTTATCATAATTGGATCCCACCTGGATTCCGCAAATTACGAGTTTCCACTCCTTCCGGCACCAGGTGCTGATGACGGTGGCTCTGGAACGGTCACCATCCTGGAGGCCTTCAGAGCGCTCGTCCAGGGTGGTTTCAGGCCCGAGGTTCCAGTAGAGTTTCATTGGTATGCTGCAGAAGAGGGTGGACTTGTCGGCAGTCAAGATATTGTCTCGGAATACATGTATCAACGGAAGGACGTCAAGGCCATGATTCAGTTTGTAAGTATCGCTGACGTGTCAGGTTGAATTCATGGACTGTCGCGTTCCAGGACATGACAGCATACGTGCACAAAGACGTGACACCCACCCTGACGTTCATCACCAACAACGTCCATACGCCCTTGACGAATTGGGCCATGGAGTTGGCTACGGAATATTGCTCTTCCCCCGTCGCAGGTGCCAAATTATTGTACGTTGCCTTTACGACGATTCTTTCGTTTCACGGAATGAAAACCTTTTGCGATGTAGTCCAGGTGGTATCTCTGACCACATTTCGTGGCACCGTGTTGGCGTCCCAGTGATATGTGCCACAGAAGCTGACCCAGTCCGGACTCCCAACCCTTATATCCATACTGCTGATGACCGGACGGTCGTAAAGGAAGGAGAGTTCTCTTTTGTGGTGCGCATCTGAACTCGTTTCGTCCGGATGGCTCAAAACTGATACTGGATGTATTGAAGTATGCCCTTGAGTTTGTCAAGGTGGCTGTTGGGTTCGCCGTGGAACTGGGGGGGTGGGATGACTAGGTCCAAAAAGACGTGGTCCTCGAGATCTTCGCTCGATCACAGCGAAAACGTATGTATCTTCATTATTCGATACAGACTGCGTAAATGCACCCGCCAAAATGACGTATGTCTTCATTCGGCGTAAAGGTACTAACATGGCAGTCAGTTCACCAGGGTTGCCGGAGCGCGTCAGCACTGTGACACTGTACTCGAAGCATGATTTCGACGCAATACCCAAGACACTAGGAACTATTTCGCTCGTGTTGCAAACTTACACGTGCATCTCTACTCGATCTGGTCAGATTGAGGTGAATCGCTTTTTCCCCGACGATGCCCTCATTGTCAGAACAGTGACGAACGTGATCCAAGAAATATCCCTAACTATGGTACATTCTTTTTTCTTTCTAACCTGTGATTTTTTCAGTATCCAAAGGCGCGGGCACCTTGTTCACCGCCGATTGCTTCTGTCAGGTTCCGAGCGAGAGACTCCGAGAGTGCACCAGAATCCGAGGTTACGTTGATCTGGAGGAGTCATCGAGCATTAGTTTGTTGCACTGCAAACCGCACAGAAAATACGGTCCACAGACCATATCGAAACCCTGCTGGGCCCGTTTAAACGACTGTGGTCCTGAAGAGCAATAGATGGCACTACGTTCATAATGAGTACCAAGCACACATCCTCGTTCGACATGGGACATGCCATTTCTTGCCCTTGCTGTGCGTAGCTCTCAAGATCTGTTGAATGACCTTCTCCACATCGGGATGGGGATCTGGAGATGGAGGAGGGTAACCGAGGGTCAACGACAAGTCGTATGGACCGATGAAAAGGACGTCTATGTTTAGGAAAAGCTCAGAATAAGATGAGCCGGAAGCCACGCTGTATTTTCTGACCGATTCCATCGACTGCAGCGATCTCCTCGACGTTCTTGACCCCTTCTTGTGTTTCGATCTGGATCATGATCGTGACGTGTTCGTTGGCAGACTTGAGATACTCTGCGGCGCTGATCCCCCACACGCCTTGAGTGAACGGATTGCCAAAGCCACGCCTGCCGCCTGGTGGGAAGCGACTGTCGGAAACGATTTCCTTCGCTTTTGTTGCATCAGAGACCTATACAACGGACATCCATCTCGTTTATTTTCTCGTTTCATTCCGAGTGATCGAGGGCACATACCATCGGCACGAGGACGCCTCTCGCGCCTGCATCGAGCGCATACTTGATCTGCCATGAGGTACCAGTACTCGTTCCCGTCGCAGGGATGCGCACGAGCGCGCTTGGTGCTTTGCTGCCAAGTCCAGTGATTGCCTGGATGGACTCTGCCGCGCCGGGTTGAAGCGAGGTGAGTCCGTGTTCACAATCGATCATCACCCACGACAAGTGCGAACTCGACTGCGCGACCGTTCTGGCGTTGATCACACCTGGTAAGGTGATCCACGCCCCGAAGGCGGGCCTGGCAGCTTTGAGTGCCTCTGCGAGAGCGTGGGTGGTCATGGGGGAGTCTAATGAGACGGCGATAGTCCGCCAGAGTACGAGATGGATGTCCTTATGTACCCACCCTATGATAGAAACTCAAGTCATGGGACTAATCATTGCGGGCCGTGGTTCGACCCTCTAGTCTCGTGAGCTTTGGATTACTATATAGGAAGGAAATCAATCCTAACCCCACTTTGCGTTGTAAACCCGACGACCTAATATTGTCCATCTTTTTTTTTTTCAAAGGTCGTCCTACCATCTGATAACCATCTTGCCATGAAATACCCGCAACTCGAGGATCGAGTCCGAGGTACTCGTGTCTACTGAGACATTATGAGCACCTAGCATGACGTCTGCAAATTCCACTGCCGACTTACCTCTTCGAAATCACACGACCATTGTCCACGTCGTGTGCCAGCCCGACCTCTTCTCATCAATCGCATCCATGTACTGTAGCATTGACGGACAAACTGGTCGACGTCCACAGCTTCCCGAACGTGTCGATCGTCTGCACCTTTGGTCGACAGGTACGTGCGTGGGTAGGTGAATCTTGGTGGTGTACCCGCATACGCGTTTCGGTACGGACCCCGGCCAGCGGTAGACAATTCACGCCTTCTTTTATTTTTTTGGATCCTTGTTTATCGTCCTACAAGGCGATAGCCTTCTGTTGGACATTACATACGGTAGGAAGCTCACGTCGCAGCACGGGTAGTGTCGGTGAACGAACTCTTTCGCTGCGTCTTTCGGCGACTTTGAGTACATCGGCGGTGATTCCATCCGGACGGAGAGGGAGTCAACGTGATTGATGATATGACTGATATGATCCTATCAGTGTTTCAAAAGCCACGGGTTAGACCGTGGAATGCCACAAAGTGGGGCTGCGGTCACTGGTCAGTAGCGAGTATGATTGGCATTTGATTCCAAGCATGTGGCACTCAGGGTCTGTCCGCCCGTGGCTCTTCAACACTGCGCCGGACTATCTCGGTTGACTGTCGGTACAACATACCTTCGCGCGATAAGGTCTGGTAGACAGTAGACTCCACTCCGGACTCAGTGTAAATGTCATGATATTAGTCTAGAGATAAAGATACGGACGATTAAGCACGTAACTGTTGTGCGGCATTCCTGGCAGGTGTCAATTCCTCTTGCAAATGTTTCCCACCCCTTGCCTGATACCTCCGTTCCGCCAGTGGCGGAAGCACATGACCCTCTCCTCTAGCAATCCATTCGGTTATCCACCATGATCCACGACCTTGGTCTCTCTTTGTTTTCTTTATATCCCTGAGAGCCTCCAATAGCCACAGGTCAGGTTTGACGGAATAGCGGGCGCGCAAATATTTTTCCTTGGGCTCAGGAGAGGGAGTATTGTCTCTGAGAAGCGACCGGAGGGCCATTCGGATATCTCTCCCAAGCAAGGATGCGTGTTTATTCTTGCTCCGTAGACAGGCTGCGTAGAGCATGGAGCAGCTAGCGGGATCGTTGGTCACGGGCGAGAGATTGTTCACACCGAACAGCGATACTGCCGCAATTACGTTCTCCAGAGGATATTTTTGATAGAGAGAATGAAGGAGAGTACGCGCAGCGGGGAAGGATGAAAGCGCAAGACCATACTTTGGATGATTTCCGAAAACTTTCAGAGCAAGCAGAGGGCAATCAAGCTCTTCGCACCGACCTGTATAGAAGCGCGATGAGTATGTCTACGAAGTAGCACGAACGTCAGACGACAAACGTACGAACGAACATCTCAGTGTCGAGCGGGGTAAATGATTTTCCTGACTCTCTCCACCGAGGGAATGTCTCTGCAACGGCCGCGAGATGTTCTGCCTTGCTCGCGAGCTGGAAGAGGCGCAACCAGGCCGTTGTGCGGACCTGGCCAGACTTGACGACTTTCACTCGGCCAGTACGGTCATGCACGAACTGAAGGAGATCGTGGAACTTTCGTTCCCGAGAATTCGAGAATTTGGGCAGCGAGTCGGTCGATTTCTGGGGTGTTATTTGTGATACGGGCTCGTCCAGGATACCGAGGTCACCGTCTTTGCTGGCGCGTCGACCTACACAGATAAATTACTCGGCTTTGGACGGCTTGTAAATAAGGACGAACTGGGTTGTGAGACATGGATTTGCTTCATCAAGACCGAGCATTTTGTGAGGTGGGAGGCATGAACGGGCGCGTACCGCCTGGCAGCACCAACGAGAACACTGGCCATAACAACTTTACAACCACAAGTAGTGCAGGCTTGGTTTTTCCTGCTGCAGCCAAACAAACGTAAACATGTACCTCAGATTTCCGACGACACCCGGTGGGTCCCTTTGTTCGAGAGCCAAAGGATCCAATAGAATCCAACAAGAGCTACGCTTCCCATCAGGTCATGATATCGGACTACAAACTAGAACGGAAATCACGGTGGCTCCATTTTCTACCATCAGTTGGTGCAATCCATTCATCATCATCACGACAGGGCATAGGATATATGTAAATTGCCTCCATGGGATGTCTCACAGATCTGAGACTGGAGGACGGGAGAAGCGGCCACAATTAATATTGGTAAAGATGGCTCATTTCCGGTGCTGACTCCCAGCATACGCAGAGTTGCCGTGTGACCGGTGGTATACCAGCACACTTGAGTTGGATACCTGGTATACATGCTCACAGGTGTCAACTTGGAGTTTGTTCGCAAACGCCGTTGATGAATCGCCTCGGTACAGTCGAGATCTAATACTGCTGTCCCTGAAAACTGATATGGCGTGTATGGCTGTGTAACTTGTGCCGACAGGCGAATATTGGCTAGCGTTGTCTGCACGAAATTGGGGGCGATGCTGGAGCTACATTCGTACCGACTCTGGTGGAGTAATGTCAATACGGGAAGAGGAATTGATTGTGGCGGTCGAGCTGCGGATCCTCCGAGCAATTCCGTCGGACATGTTTTTTTTCGGAGAAATGGCCTCAGATCTTATCTCGCGACGTACGTTTCTGTCGTATGTCTGCCGCTAACAAGGAGAGGGGATATTGACAAGATAACAAGATCTCACATGTTATTTTGTAGGAAAGATATCCGCAGCTGCTCATTGGATGATAGCAATTCTCCTGCTTAAGTAAGCACCCCTCTTATCTCGCCAAGTACACCGCTCTCTGCTCAGGTACAAAACTCCCACAAGGCACTGGTATATCAACACAACTTGATTGTCCATCACTTGCATACGCATCATTCCTCCCACCTGCTAATTTTACCACCCTTGAGATGGTGAACGCAACCTACGACTCCTGTGAGATGGTTCTCGTAGCATTTCTGCAATCCTTGACTGACTTTCGACTCTGTTCGCAGCAGGAGACCTTATATGGTCCACCTCATCCGCGTCTGGCGTTTACAACCTTGGTGATATTGCTTGGACACTGGCCTCAACCGCCCTGGTATGGATTATGATACCGGGTGTCGGTTTCTTCTACTCTGGTCTTTTGCGGAGGAAAAACGCTCTCAACATGATATATCTTAGCATGATGACCGTCGCGATGGTGTCGTTCCAGGTGTGTTGGGCGATTTCATATGAGCGACAAGCTCTCACTCGATGCTAGTGGTTCTTCTGGGGGTACTCTTTGGCGTTCAGCGAAAGCGCTGGTAAATTTATTGGCAATCTGGGCAAGTCGCTCATATTCAGTTCGAATTAGGTCTGACTTTTTCATAGACCACTTTGCCCTCATGAACGTGATTGATCAACCGTCCGCTGGGGGTCCTCGGGTGCCTGCGATCGTTTTTTGTGTCTTCCAGCTCATGTTTGCTGCTATTACGTAGGTCATGATCCCACCCCTGGGTGTCACTACTTATATTGACATCGCACAGCCCGATGATCGCTATTGGCGCATTCGCAGAGCGTAGCCGGCTAGGACCGCTGCTGGTGTTCGTGTTTGTGTGGTCGACATTGGTGTATGACCCCATTGCTTGCTGGACGTGGAACCCGCATGGTTGGGTGTACGTCCTAGGTGGCCTCGACTTCGCTGGCGGCACTCCTGTCCATATTTCATCTGGCACCGCAGCACTGGCCATTTCGCTTTATCTCGGCAAGCGTCGTGGTTACGGCACAGAGCAACTCGCTTACAAGCCCCATAACACCACATACGTTATCCTGGGTACAGTCTTCCTCTGGTTCGGCTGGTATGGATTCAATGGCGGTTCGGCTTTGTCCGCCAACTACCGTGCCGCCGAGGCATGCATTGTCACCAACTTGGCGGCTAGCGTTGGGGGATTGACGTGGATGCTCTGGGTGAGCATTTCTGGGGGAATCGAATTATGTGTTGCTAACGACCTTTGGCAGGATTGGCGGTTAGAACGCAAGTGGTCTGCCGTTGGTTTTTGCTCCGGTGCCATCTCAGGACTTGTTGCCATTACCCCTGGTTCTGGATTTGTTGGTGCCCCCGCTGCGGTACTCTTTGGTTTTATGGCTGGCACGTTGTGCAACTTTGCCACGCAGTTGAAGTTCATTTTCAGATACGATGATGCTCTCGACGTGGGTCGTCAACCGATTACTGTAGCTGGTGCTCACCCTATGAATGATAGATCTTCGCGTCACACGCTATTGGTGGGTTGGTTGGCAACCTGCTAACTGGTCTTTTCGCTCAGGCAAGTATTGCGGGTGCTGATGGAATCACGACGATTCCGGGAGGCTGGCTGGATCACAACTACAAGCAACTCGGCATTCAATTGGCAGACTCTGTATCTGGTTTTGCGTACTCGTTCACCATGACGGTAAGTTGCTTTTCCTGCGTACGTATTGTGTTGAATTGTCTGATCACTTTCTGCAGACCATTATTTTGTGGGTCATGCACTACATTCCATTCCTCCGTCTCCGTTGCGACGACAATACCGAGATTCTCGGGGTTGACGATGCAGAGATGGGCGAATTTGCGTACGATTACGTCGGTCTTGAGGTTGAGCTTCCGCGACAACAGTACGACAACCGTGCGAGTGGCGGAAACGGTGAACCTCAGCACACTATTTCTGCCTCGCAGGAGAGCGAGCAAGAAAAGACGGCCAATGTACCAACACAGCAGGTTTGATGGGTATTTATTTCGCAGACTGCGGGATGTTATGGAGACATCCTTATTTAAATTTCTTTTCGCCTTTTGTAACTGGCAAACACGCTCGAGTGATAACTCTCGCGAAGAAGTTGGTGATTGTTTTGCTTATTCCTGTTCCAAGTAGATATCTGTTTGAGCACGGTTGGATGCATCGTGGTGGAAATACATCCGTTGTTAAGTTTCCAGCTTGACATGTTTCTTTTCCTTGAAAGGTCTAGAGATAACCGTGAAACGCTCCGAGTCGACTCGTAAACACCTCGGGACCGATCGAACGTCACGTGACTCAGGCACGTCAGGGACGAGATAACGCGGTCAAAATGGCTAGACCATCCGTAGTTCCCACAAAAAATGTTGAGAAGCCTATCCAAATCAAATTTCCTATCGCGGTAGATGCTCAGTTCCTAGAATTTCGTGCTAGATCTGAGCTTATCTCCGCCACAGCACAGGGCCGAATTCATCGGCGTGACGGTGGGAAAGCGCGGGAGTCAATGCCCCGGCGGAGACGAATTCGGCGGCGGCGGATGTGGAGGGTTTGACTCACAAACTTGAATCATTACTTGACGAATAGCTCGTACTTTGAAGGGGATGTTGGGCGCTTGTGAATTCTTTCCTGCCAAAATGCTTGTCGACATTGGCGGTCTCAACTGACCTTGGATGACGTTGACCTAGTCAAGGTCATCTGCGAATGCAAGCTTTGAGGACAACATGACCAAATCGCCACCATCATGTACCACGACTCGGGAATATCCACAGACCAATTGGTATCGTTCTTCTAGAGAACGTTGACAGGAGCCTTTCCTTTTCAAGTTTGACAGGTCTGCATAACCTCGAGCAACGCTCAGCAGTGGGCACTGCAGGGACACAGTCGTCTGGGAATACAGACCTAAGGAATTAAGGTATCAGAGGACAAGTTTCCTGCCAGGAACGTCAGGCTATGCAAGTTGCACTGGTGCACAGCTCCCAGCATCCCACGGGCTGTATGAAGAAGACCGCTACGCCAAAGCGGTGACCTCTTTCTAGAAATTCTACATAGATTATTTAATGCAGAGGTGTACGTCAAGACACTCCAGTCTAGGAGTCACCTATGCCATGTCATAGGGTTACTCACGCCTCACGGCCTCACCCTCTCTCTAATACTTAAGCTGCTCAAGCGCTCAATTTCATTTCACAACCTTCTCCTCAACATCCCAGTTCCTAGTATTTCATGTCAGAGATTCCACCTCCTTACACACATGTCGAAGCGTCTCCCCCACAGTACACGCTTCCAGAGACATTCAACATTGGTCACAGCCGTGTTGGTATGCTCATCCGACCCCAACAGCTCAGAGGACACCTCTCCATGTTGCATGCATTTCACAGCCTCCGGCTAATTGTAGAATCCGATTTCGTCCCTCGGTTTCCAATCGACGTTCGTGCAATGGAGCCAGAGAAACGTTGGGGCTGGTTCGTGAACATCGCAGTCGAGAGGTTCGTTGGAGATCTATCTTTTCGAACATCGTGGCTGAGTCTTTCTCAAGGTTTGAACGCTGGTGCCGTAGTCTTGGCACATGGTGCTCCGTGAACCTTGAGTTGGCTCTTCCCCCGATCGATGTCCTCATGGTCTGGCATGCTTACCTTCTCAATCCAATGTACCAAGTTTCCTCGCATATCTGCCGTCGTGAATGACCGAATGAATAGATGGTACGCGGAAGATACGGAGCGTATAGTGGCGTTGAGCTACTTGCCGGTCATCACGGAGTATCTCGCCGCCCATATCGTACGTGGCTTGACCTGATTAAATTCCATCCACTGACGGACGTTGCAGGGATCCCCTGATCTCCTCCTTACCATCTCGCCTCACCCTGATCGAGTCCACAACTGGGAGCACCACACAAATACACCCTATGACCCTTTGGATGCGGCAGCAGTTGTATCACACAAAGAGATCCAGTGCCCGCATTGCGAGCACCGGAGAGTCGTACGTAAGAACCGCTGAATTCCATTGCTGTGAGAGATACCTGACGACCACACAGCATTTCTTGGTAAAAATGGTACAGGGTATGCGCAAAGCAATTTTGCTGCCAGTTGCACGTCTTGTGGGAGGACGATCAAGAAGGACCTGTTGAGTCTTCACAAATTTGCAAATGATATCGTGAGCATCGCCGGATTCCTTCCGTACGTTCACCTCCAGCCTACTGCTATCCATTGAGCCAAGTTACGTCTCAACAGTGGAACCTTGCATACTCCTTTTGAACAACATGACACTGCTCGTGCCACAATAATCAAGAAACGTGTCATGGCGGCGGCTAGACTGTCCGAGTCAAACCCACTCACCGCACAGGATGTCATGAGGAAGTTCAAGTTTGACCCTGCATCACTGACCGGGTTATTGAATGTTCAAATTCAGCGCAGAATGTATGACGACATGCTGATCGACCTATACCTTTCTAACCTTTTCACTAGAGGAAAGAGAATCCTGGGCGCATACACAGATGACCGACCCTTTTCAGTTGAACTCGTAGGCGCTGTCAGTTCCAACATTCCCCGCTTCAGTCGCTCCCGTGACCCTGCTCAACAAACCGTCGTTTTAGGTCCTGCGGCAAGCTTCATTCGTGCGCAAAATGGCTGATCTCGGTTGGACGGACCCTGACTTCTTCGCCGACGAGGAGGAGATGGTCGTCTTGCAACACAGTGTTGCAAGATACCATGCGTGAGTGTGAGATGATGACTTTCCGCCACATATTCAGTCAGCATTTTTGCAGTTTCTTGGCACTCATGGCTGATGCCCCCGGGTCGTTTTTCGTTCCGACGCTCGACATCGATCTTGCGTGGCATACCCACCAACTTGGGGCAAATCATTATCACACTGAATGTAAACGAGTCGTGGGTCGGTACATTGACCAGTAAGTACTTATTTCCGACTTACATCGTGATGGCGTTCGAGAACACCGTTTCCGCTAGTGATGACAAGGTCGACGAAGATGATCTCGCGACAGCGTTCGACATCACATGTCGTGCTTGGACCGTGCGTACATGTTGCTACATCAAAAAGACGACGCCAATGGTTGCTGACTGACTAGGATCGTTACCGTCTCCCGTATACTTACTGCGGCTGTCCTCTCCCTGGTACGACGCTGGGTCAGCGGTTGCGGAACGCCCTGTCTCTGCATCATCATCGCACGACCAATGAACTGGATGTCCTTCGGCCACCACCCGACGCAGCGGCTGGCACACATGCCAGTGACCACAACGCCGTCTATCTCATGCACAACCGGAAGGGATCCGAGCACGCGCGTGAGCGAAGACGACAAAAGGCCGAGCGCCGACGCCGACGAGAGGCACTCAATGCCAAAGGCAAGGACAAGGAGAGGTCCGCTGTGTCGCGGTACGACCGCAGTCAGACGCAGACGCACGGGCTCGCGTTTTTTTACCCTGTCCCGATAGGGATCGGGGTTGCGTCTTGCGTCGCTGTACCGTTCGTCGTTGGGAATGGCGCGTGTGCGACAGTGAGATTTTTTTTTTTTTGGCGTGGCGAGGCTTGTTGACGAGTCTGGCGTGTATGCGTCTAGGGTGTGGGTAGTTGCATGGCAGCAAGTGCAGGATGTGGGGCGTGCGGGGGCGGTGGTGGCGGAGGGACTGCGTTTGGTGGAGGCGGAGGCGGTTGTGGAGGTGGTGGTGGATGTGGTGGAGGCGGAGGCGGAGGCGGATGCGGCGGCGGCGGCGGATGTTAATAACTTGATACCCGATACCTGCTTTTGTGTGAATCTAGGCCTCGATGGAATTGTTGATTTAATTACTGCGTTCATTCAACAGAATGCGTGTTACCTGTCTGTTTGACTCATGCTATTTGCACACCTACCTCGCGACAACGATAACGGAAATGCTCACACGTTCAATCGCAGGGCCAACTGGATAGAAATTGTGCAAGTATGTCGATATCTGGCAAACTATCAAGATCGACGTTTGAATGCAAAGGTGATTCCCAGTACGGAGCTCAATAACTTTCCACAAGACGTGCCACAACTTGGGATTCAAATTCCATGTCATGACGATCCATTACTTTCCCAAGCATCTAGGGTATCAATGCCGGTTAGCAAGAACACACTACCATCGATCGAAACCATCGCCATGCATTACCTGGTTGAGCTGCAAAAAGTTTTCTACTAGCTCGTCACCGAGAACGTCCTTGATGGCATCGTCGGCGGCCAGGTACCGTCTCGCCTCATCAATGTTCAACGGCATGCGTTTCGTGATGCCCAACGCCTCCCTCTCCGCGACCGACATTTCGGCAGCCGTTCGCGGGACGTCACTGTTTTTCACCGCGAGCGCAAGGCCGTCTCTGATCCCGATTATGCCACACGCCAAGACGCCTGCGAGAGCGAGGTATGGATTGGATGTTCCGTCGACGGTTTTGATCTCGAAATTACGTGAGGAAGGGGATGTTGCATTCGTGAGGCGAACGGGCGCCTCACGATTGTCGACCCCCCAACAGACCCACGTGCCTCCCGACCATATCCCATCCGCCATTCGGATATATGAAGCCGGCAGAGGCAGCGTGAACGCAATCACGGAAGGGAGATGGTGCATGAGACCGGACAGGAAGGTGGACTCGAGGGGCGTGAGGAACTCGGAAGTGGATGTTCCTTGCCTTTCCCCGCGTACTGAAACGTGCATGTGAGCACCGCTCCCGCCTGTCATTTCAATCAGAACGTTGACGCTCACACAGTGTACGCAATTACTTACAGCTGTCTAGGGTCAGCCTGGGGGCGAAGGTAGCCCTCAGACCATGCTTGTTTGCAATATTATAGATGGTCTCGCGAGTGTGGACAAGGGCGTCCGCAGCCTCTAGTGGAGACATAGCGCCCGTGACCACTTCATACTACAACAGGAACGGCCTATGAGTAAAAACAGGGGAAAGTGTCGACTAGCTGGGACGGACGAACCTGCCCTGGTGCAGCTTCCGCGTGGTACATCTGCAGCTCGATACCGTCCGCTTGAATGGCATCGGCGATTTCTTCCAGCGCTTGAGCCTCGATACTTCCCGTGGTTACCGCGAGGGAAGCGGACCATTGATGATCGTGCACGGGGATGACTGGGTTAGTTGATTTGAGAAGAATGAATTCGGTTTCAAAGCCAACCAAAAATTGGATCCCGAGCTCCTCGGCGGCGTACCTGGCTGCGATGTCAGCCATGTTGGTCAACCATCCCCAAGGTCACTCACTTGAGAAGCCGCAACAAGACCGTACGAGGGCATGAAGGCACTTCAAACGACGGTCCAGTTGGTCGTGGAACAGATACTTTTTCTTGGAAGAACCCAAAGAAGACAGCGTGTCGAGGAGCATAGTGACAAGGGCGAAAGGAAGAGAGATCGAAGACATAAGTGTACTCCCCGACAGCGCTGAATCCGGGTGCGAGCTGGAGGACTACCATCCCAAGAGCTGCCTTGGTCATTGTGACGCCGGGCCGCTCCGACAGGAGAAGCTTGCGGAAGTGGGTTACCGACAAGATCCGGCAACGAACCAGATTGACGAGATCAACCCATTGAATTCGAACATATCGGATGTTATGGGCGTCGAGGAGGGATAAAACGTCGATGTGCGATCTGAGCGGTTGTATACTTTGCAAGGGATGTTTGATCACCGTAGAAAGGGACATTATTCTGGTGGAACGTTAAGAGGGGTTGCAAAAGACGATAGTGGTTTAGGGACTGGCGAGCGTCGGAGAACCTCGCAATTTATATCCATTGAGAGGTGATGGCGAGGAAAGAAGTACTCCAGCGGCAGGATACGAAGCGCACAGAGTAATGAAATAACCCTCGAACGTGCTTGAATACATAAGTAGGAGCATTGCAAGTGGCAGAGTACTGCCGGATGAAAATTACATAAAGATGCCGAAAAATGCGATAAGCTGTCGTTTTGTGCTAGATCCAACAAAAAGGGGTCCGCGGTAATCTACCAAGGAAACACAAGAAATTACGAACTGGGCTGGAGACCTACGATAGTCATGTAATGATCTGATCTGTCTGTCTCGCCACGGCCTGCTATCAGAGGTCACAAACAGATTGGGAAGCATTCATACACTGGTAAATACATTCAATAACCGCAATACCTGCGCTCTTCATGTGACTACTTTCTGCCCGCTTTCTTGGCGGCCGTCCTCGCCTTGGTGATCTGCTTCTTCCACCCGAAGCATAGGTTGCATTCTAATGACATGCGGTTAGCAAAGAACAGCAGAGGCCCGACGAAAATATCATATTGCTCACCAGCAGACCCATGTTTCTTGCATTGATATACGCCATCTTTGTTGGTAGTCACCGCAGGTGGCTCGATGGGGTCCCGATCAACAGGGTCGAACTAATAACCAAAGGCAAAGTGTGAGCAAGCCCGGTTTAGAATTCGTGAAGCGATGAGATTGACCCCATAGAAGGAATCGTTTTCTTCCCTTCCGTCGTACCCGCAGTCAGTGCACTATTGAGACCAGAATGAGGTAGGTGGTCGTCAGCCGATCAACCTGTGAGTAATAATGCGGGGCAAACACATGTAACACGTACGACTTCTTTCAGATGGGCGCAGAAAACGGCATCGTTGATTTCGACGGTTGCGACTTCGGCCATGGCGAATGAGTGGGTATTCAGGCTTCGCTACGGCGTATGGAGAAAGGGGGAAGATGATCAAGAGCGGAAATAACCGAGCATCTAAATACTCTCAGATGAGTCGACTCAGGGCAAGCACGCATAATTCTCATGAAGCCCAGAGGATCCTCGTCGTCCGTCCAACATTTTCCAGGTGCTAGCCAATTCAGCTACATTGACAGCTGCAATTATGCAAGCCCAAATTTGTAGTTCACCAGCCTTGCGTATGTCCGGATGTGAGCCCAATTGTGAGGACTGTGGCGTGGGATTATCACCAATGACCCACGTGACATTAAACGCGTGCAGCGCGCACGCTGAATCGCTGACCTACTGCGATATCGCACAGGAAAGATGGCGGAAAGACTTCCCCCAGAACTTTGGTCGCACATCTTTGACCTCGCCGCAGATGAAGACACCATATTCTACCCTGGCTTGCAAACCAGCATGGCCCAGTCGACCTGGTCCAAGTCCCCCTGGGGCGCTTGGATCGTCCGAACACCCCAAGATACCATCAACCTCATCCAACGGCGAAGCTATGCCACCAAGAAGGTCTCGTACTGCCTCTCTTCTCTGCGTCGCTGTGCGAGATTGCTCATGGCGCTTTTCTTTCTTTCCTGCAGTCGATCATCGCCGCTTGCCAAACTTGGCGCAGACTTGGCACCGAGTTTCTCGTCCGTTGTCTCTTCTTTGATGATCCTACGAAATTGCGTGATCTCTGCAACATCCTGGATCGCGACCCTTCGCTTGGATGGTGGGCGAGACGCCTACATATTACCCACTTTCTCAGCGGACGCGGGACGAGGATGGATGACTTTGAGAATCCACTCATCACTATCCTCCAGCAATGTCCGAACCTCGAGATTTTCATCGTCGATTGGCCAATGTCGAGTGCGTTCGGGTCTATCGCAGACACGCTCGGCATGTCCTGCCGTAACTTGCGGACGGTACACTGGCACGTACCATCAGAACTACTTTCAAAAGTGATCTGGGCGTTAGACGCGCTCCCTAATCTCGTTGCTGTCCACCTCGAGTTCGCCGCGGCGATCAAGGAATCAGACACCATCACATTGGGTTCCGCTCAAGACGTCAAACTGAAACTGCCGAATCTTCAGCAACTCTTTTTGAAAGCTTTCTGTCAAGACTTCATGGAACAGGCTACCGGGTGGTCGCTTCCCTTGTTACGCAGTTTCTCCTTCCACTTTGGCACCAACACTCTCGACGTTCCAGACGTCATCGCTTTCCTCGCGCAACACGGCACGACCCTTCTCTTCCTAGATTTGAACTGCATTCCGACACTTGACGTCCGCACTCTCTTAGACCTTTGTCCTTTCCTAACTACATTCTGTTTCAATCTCGATTGGAAGGTTTCGCCAGCTCCAAATCCAGATTCCAGCCCTGATCATCCCGAAGACGAAGCTATGCTACCAATTACGCTTACAAACCGTCCACACGACCATATCCAGCACATAGGGCTCCACGGACTCTTGTATGCTTTTGGGGTGGGATATGCCGCAGCGTACGCCGACGCCGACCCCGTGCGGCCGATGATGGTCCAGCGCACAAACGATCGCAACTTCAAAGCCTTGAACAGAGTTTCGTTTCCTAAGTTGGAGCGCGTGAGGGTCTTGAGTCCAGGGGTGTTGCAAGACCTAAACCACAATGATGGGCCTGCGGAGTCGTGCTTTGAGCGGTGGGAGAGGTGGTGGGAGATGTGCACGAAAATGCGTGTGAGGCTCGAGGATTGTTCAGGAGGAGTACTTGGTAATCTTCCTCAGGATCAGGGTGAGGAAGAAGAGTACGACAGCGAGGAAGAAGGATACGAGTACGTCACGGACGAGGAGGAGCAGGAGCAGGAGTGGAAGGGAAGTGTCAGTTTGGCGGAGCTGAGGGAATTGCTGGCAGAGTGCAGAAGGATGTCGGAGGAAGGCGAACGAGAACAGTCCCCCTTCCAGTTTTTCCTCACCCCGCCAAACTTTTGACATTCACGACTTGTGTTGCCTCAATGACCACCCGCTTTCCCCTCTGGTGTGCGTGTCTTGTATACTCCTCTCTTTGCTACTTCCCGGACTATGCCAAGTGCCCGTTCTATGTAGACTTGGTCGTCGTCGTCGAGCCGCTCTCGACCTATTTGGCTCCAGATTTGGTACGGCTCGCAAACACATGGACGTACCTATGATGGCCCAGTTTCGTGTGCTAGGAATACGAAGCGTATCACATTCTACTTTCCATCCCATCCACTGGCTCAACTTCGCCAGCCAAATCCTATACGTCGAATACCGACTCTGATGACCACCTTCACCGCCCATATTCAGGCGATCCACAAACGCATCGTCCTCAACGATGGATGTCAAGTCTGCAATGGCAGTGGTCGACGCGTGCGCGAACCGCTCGTCAAACGACCAGGCACAGCACGGGATAGAGAGATACCCGGATGCGTGCTCGATGGTTGCAATGAGAGGGAGCCATGGCGTCAGTTCGTCTGCGTGGTTGCCGATGAGAAACGTGCCGGACTGGAGGTAGGGGATGGCGCTGGGTCTGCTCTCCGTCGCAGTTCGGACGTACCGCGTCGGGTCGATCGCGTGCACGTGTAGGGCGGCGCGCGTGTGTTCGGGATAGTGACTCCAGGAGGTACGCGCCCGGAGGTCGATGCCGTGGCCCTGGTAGCCCTCGGAGACGAGAATGTGTGTGAGCAGGCCGTTTCCGCATCTGTGGGCCGGTATGCACATGTGATGGGGAGAGCTAGTGATCTGTATCTCAGACTTACCCAAGGTCCAAGAACCCACCAGGTGGCTGCGACCAGTGCTTCCAGGGCGCATCGCGCTCAGGTACGTGACTTTCAAGATCCCCTGAGCGCTGCTCTGCGCCTGCGTAAAACTGTTTCCAAAGAAGTATGAGGTACGTCGCGATCCCGATATCCTGTAATGGGCATCAGCTAACCGTCGACAGTGCCTTCGAGACGAGACGAGTAGCGTCTCCGTCGTGGACATTACCTCAAACACGTGCTTGAGCGGGTCCGTGGACTCCTTCCACTCGGCCACCAAATGCTTGTATCGTTCTCGTATCACGAGATACAGATCCTGATATGCCTCCCTCGGGATCATACAATCGTGCTTCACACGCTTTTGGAAATGCGTCATTGCGCCCCACCCGTATCGATGGAGGGTCTCGAGGAGCGCCAACGCCGTGCGGTACAATCTTGAATTAAGATCCAACGGGGTATCGGGCAATACGACCGCTTCTATGCGCAATATCGGAGGTATGCAAGGGACGAACCGAAATGCGAGATGTCGGACGGTAGGATGATAGTACGGCAGAGATGCACCAGGGGGGAGGAGGGGGGTCAACACGAGCGTGCACGGCATGCCTTTGTATGCGCTAGTAGTAGATGCGTACAGCGTGCAGTGTTGCTCGAGGGCAACATCACGGCCTGGTCGCCGAGGTAGGAGCTTGCGATGGATGGTGTAGATGGGCCGATAAGATTTGAGATTGCCCGAGGGAGTGTCGTCGGTATGATGCGAGTGGGATGTGTCGCTAACGGTCTCTGAGCGGAGAATGAGCGTTGAATTGTATTCTGGATGATGGACGAGCTGCTCGACAGCGCATTCAAACTAAAGCAAAGAACATGGTCGTGAATTGCAACAGTGTCACGGTCTGCATCGCTGGCTTACGAGCTCCAAGGGAAAGTCGGCTGGACAGCTGATAATGGGTAACCAAACCTCGTCCTGCGAGACAGAAATCAGAGGAGGGGTGGTTTGGGGATGGATATCATCACAAGGCGAGGGTGTAAATTGAGGGCGGACAGATTGCTGGTGCATCGTCGTGTTCAAACTTGGCCATCCAACATATCGAGCCCCGCTCGCAAAAATGTTTATTACAAGGCAATGCTCGTGGCCTTCCCCGGGCGGGCTCCCGTCATTACACAAAGTCAACAAGCGCCGCATCACCACACGACCATTGACAAAATAAGATCAGACATCAACAAAAAGAGAGCGTCTGGTCAGAAGAGGTTGTTTAAGGGCGACAAAACTCGGGTATGGTAGAGAAAGCGAACGGTGCCCAAAAGTGAACATGAGTCTAGCCTTCAGAAGCCGACACAGGCTACAGATTGATAGGGCTACATCCCACGTTAATGAGGCCATTCTGCAAAATAAATGCATTGGATGGGCCGAGACAAGAGGCAAAACGACACTTACAAAGCTCGTGTTGCTACAACAGACGGGCTGCGCTTCACAGCCAGAGCCAGCTCCGGAGAGTGAACTGCATTGCAAGCCAACTTGGGTGTTGTCGTCTGCCACAGGAAGATCCAGGCCCAGCAGACTCGCCAGTACACTTAGCGCCGGAGAGCCAGCCTGTCCGACCGTGACGTCAGGTCAATCATGGACACAGGCAAACTCGACGCACCGGTTGCATGCTCTGACAGCACTGCATCGACCCAGTGTCGCACTGGGGGTTGCGGCCGATGAGGGGGCCGCCGTATGCAAGAGCGACAAAGGGGAGGACGGAGAGTGAGTGGTGTACGAGCATGCTGCCAAGGGTACGGGGAGCGGGCCTCTAGAAAGGAGCGGATGGGTTCAAGTTTGCGGGAAGAGGGAAAAGAAGTTGAGGGAGATTCGACGACAGGGTGACTTTATATGTCTGACCCGCATTCCAACGTGCGGGTTTAGCGCCCGGGCCGTTCATTTGGAATACTGTAGATGGCGAACCAGCGCTAAAATTCGTTGACGTGCTTCAACAGCGCTCAGCTCATCGTCAGGAATGCCACCTAGGACGTCCTCGACAGTCCACTACGGCGGTGAATACCAAAAGTGGCGCGGTATTCGGAGGACAAAGGTTCAACAGGACCACTTCAAGTGCCATGATGTTCCACATTCCAAGTTTAATGTTCGACCCCGAGCCTTCACAAAGGCATCCATCCACGTCGAGATCCCTTCCGATGTCGTGGCGAAAGCCCCAGATCCCCCACTGCTTTGAAATCCCAGAGATTTTGCTTCATATTTTCGAGCATGTCTACGTGTCATATAAAGGTCGCTCCGACCTCGCGAGCCTTGCACTGACTTGCAAACTGCTCAGTGGCCCTGCCCTGGATGTACTATGGCGTGTCCAGACTTCTTTCTTACCTTTGATGATGACTTTTCCTCGCGGATTGCTCAACTCTGCACCGAACGACCAGATGGCTGTCGCAACATTCGTAGGTGTCCCACTTTGATCCCGCGCTTAACTGATCCGTAATGGTAGACAATCGCCAAAAAACCCATGATTAGCCATTGGCGAAGGCCTCTACTCTACGCGAAACGTATCCGAACAATCATGCCGGAGTTTGGCGCCACCGGCTTCGGAGGACTTGCAGTGCACAAAAGCGTCCTGCAATCACTCATCCAATCGTGCCCGTCCAAGCCCGTGTTTCCGAACCTTCAGGAACTCAGTTACCCAACTATTTGTAATATCGCCATCGTGGATGAAGCGACGTACACGAAATCCATGTTCATGCTATCCCCCTCGAGCACACTCCAATCTTTGAGTTTCCAGTACCCGAGCGGTCGTAATGCCAAGGAGACGCGTGCCTTTTTGACGCGATTTCGAAACCATTTCGGGACTCTCGAAACCCTCCGGGTATTTATGGGTGAGGTCGTGCCTCTACCCCCGTACAGTAAACTGAAAGATGATACTGTAATAGACGTGATCCCTCTAGAGATCACCGATTTTTTGACCGTGTTCGCTTCCTTCCGGAGCCTTAAATGTCTCGTCTTGGCGCTTGGACCGGGTCTCCCTTTCACACCAAAACGCAAGGGGCTATCACTTCCGAATTCATCAGACGGATTTTCGGGTATTCGCTCGCTCGGGCTCCATTCTTTCTCTGCAGCATTCGTCCTGCAGCTATTGAAAGCCATTCGCGCGTCACAACTCCAGATCGTCAACATACATCTCGCATCCCGGGTCAGCCCAGACGAACTCTGCGAGCTTTTTGGATCCCTGGCGTCGTTGTCTGGCCAGCAACAATCCGTCCGCCTGATATCATTGACCACGAGCGGCTATACCTCAACTCTCCAATCGATCGGTGATCTGCTAACGTTCCAGCATCTCCGCCGCCTTACTCTACACAATACGGGACTGGTGCTCGACGATCATAAACTCGACGAAATGGCGAGGGCTTGGCCAGTCTTGCAGCACTTGTCTATTATCAATGATGTCCCGCCTTCAACAACCGTCAATGGGACGTTGAAATCCCTCAACTCAATCTCGCAGTATTGTCCCTACATCGAAAGCCTAGAACTTCGATTGAATGCTCGGGAAGTTCCTCCACTTGCAAACACCATCACATCTCCGCGGAGGGCTAAAGGAGCAAAACCTGTACTCCTCCGCATTGACCTCCGCTCTGATATCCGTGATTCTGCAGGCGTCGCTTCATTCCTCTTGGGAACTTATCGTGGAATTTCGGTACAACTTGTAGGTGGTAGCCAAATGCCAGATCTGCAGGAAACATCACCGTGGAACAGGGTTGCAGAGATCATTGATGAGACCCTTGGGCGAACTCCACCACAACCTGCAATACCTAAAGGACCGCGGATAATGTGTATGTCATACCCTGATGTATTTCCCTCACAGTCACTTAACCTGTTCGACAGTCATGACTTGAATGATCAACATTACATTATGCACACGAACACTGAAAATCCCTACCCTTTTATGTTTTGCACTGCTGAAATACCTTGTCTGTGTGTAACAAATGAGGTGCTCACAATCAAAATAACAATGTTAGTGTAGGTATGAGGAAATATGTATCAATGACCTATCACATGCTGTAGATGTACTCTACACTCACATTGCACCCAGTACGAATCTGACATTAGTCGTGTATCATTCTGATGCCAATTACAGAGTACTTATTGTGGAGAGGTGAGTTATCGAAAGTGGAAGAGATGAAAGGTGACAGTCTGACATACAAATGTGATTATAGCACACCCGAGGTGTAGGTAGATATCATTCTGCACAAGCCATTGTATATGCCCAATGATAAGTCATTCCCGGATGGACCAAGAAGCCTTGCAGCTAGTGACGGATCCAGAAGTTTGCACAACACCTGAAGATGTGCCACAGCAATGGGAACACTGAAATGCTTGTCAAACCATACAGCATTACCATACTAGATACACTTACCTGCTCTACTTGATACCGAACGGAGCAAGAGAACAGCGATGCGACTCAGAAATGTTATCGAATGATCCCGATCTGGTTCCTGCGCGGGGCCAAAGGACAGAGCTGCATCGGCGATGATAAAATGACGCCACATATCATAGAAGAATAGACACACCCTCATCCTGATGCGTTCTCTATCGGACCACAGACCGAGAAGTTCCTCATCCTACCCAACGAGGACAAGATATCGCAGGGCTCTGAGGCCAGTGACTTGCTCCTGGAATGCCCGACGCAACTGCCGCCGGACACGCCGAGCTTCGCGTGCGCCGCGCCACCATGCCTGTATTCGGATCGCGCTCTCTTCTCGGTTGTGCTGCACTTCCCGCTCCATCTTTTGAGCACGCACTTGGTCTAAGATCGCCGCCTGGGATGATACAGAGGTCGACCCTCCTAAGTTGATCTCGCGCCGCCTACGCTCATCTCCGAATAATGGGAGCATGTTTTAAGGATGCCTTTCCGTCGATAAGCAGCTGGAGGTAATTGTCTTTGAAGAGCAGTGGTAAGCGACACCAAGTGGGATAGGACTCTACGCCGACACACAAGCATCTGATACTCGACCTTCCATATCGTTTTTTATTTTCGTTTCAACTTGATCCTGCACGTTCAAAATATCCATATAAAAGGGATGTGAGTTATATTTGTGAACCTCCCTATCGTCGGGCGGATGTAAATGATAGACAATAACATCGGTGGATCTCAGAGAGTTCATCTGCGTAGGTTTCCCCTGAAAAATATATGCTCAGTCAACAGAACGTGATCGCGAAGGAGAACGGCACTGACCTGTTTACCATCGCCAGTCTGTGAAGGCGTTCCTTTTCATCTAGTGATCTACTCTCTTTCTGTACCACAGAAATCATTTCCCTCGCCAGTCGCACTTCCAAACTCTTTCCCGGCCTCGACTCGCTCGCAGCAATAATCGCCTTGAGTCCCGCACGCACGCGCTGTTTCTCCGTCAACGGTTGCGGTGTCATCATCACTTTTGTCCCGTATTTGAACGAGACGACGCGGACGGCAGGCGCGGCGGTCATGATGGCCTCTCGAACGATGGGTGTGGGGGGTGCACGCGTAAAGGTGTGGATGTGGAGAAGCATGCGAGAGACGGTGCGAGCAGCGCGTGCGCGGAAACCGTGTCGTTGGATGACGGCGGCGATGTAGTCAAGAAGGGGGTCGTGTGCGGGTGGGATGAACATGTCGGTCGCGATGGGGGTTCCGTTTACGGGTGAGGAATGAGCTTGTTGGGTCAAGGGGGATAAACGTAAAGGTGAAGGGCTGGAGGTGGACTTGGCGGTGTTGAGACCCATCGTCGAGCCCATGAGCGCGTTGAGCATGTCGGCCGATTTAGTGAGCGTGTGCTCGTCGTTGGAGGTTTTGGTGCTCACACACCGTATCCAGATGCATGAGACGGTGAAGGCGGTTTGGTGTGTGCGCGTGAGACGTGGAGGGAGTCGGGCAAGTGCGGACGCCGAGGCTGTTATTCTGCTGGCGCTCATCATCGTGCCCGAGTATCGAGTGAAGTTGCGGTGGCAGTGTCAATTTTTTGCGGAGGAACACGTGGCTGTGCATGCATTACATATGGCAAGGATTGGAGAGTTATGTAGGTCTGATCATGTCACACTGCTAAATCCCCTCCTCGTCATCCTCGTCACCCGAAACCTCTGCATTCTCCTGTCCAACCTTGGCCATAAGCTGTGCCAAATCTTGTTCTTCTGTTTCCGAAACTGCTTTCGGCTGTGACAGAGTTTAAACATTGGTTCGAGGAGACGCATCAATGACTTGCCTTCATCTTCACGACCAATGCCCCTCCTTGGGTCTCGATTGAGCCCTGGATAGATTCGATAGCGCGTTCGAGGCGGTCGATCGCAACAAACTAGCACGACGTCAGTGCCTCGGACCACACGTTCTCATTCATTCGCATCAATTACTCACCTTGTCTGTCGCATTCGTACTCAACACATATAACGGCGGAGCGACTAACTTTGCTTTGATTGGAACGGTCTCATTGCTCTCCTTCTCTCCTGCCCTCAGGGCCTTTTTGATTGCGTCGATTCCAGCTGGTGTATAACACGTCAACTCGATATCCGCCCGAAGTTTGATGGGCTGTGGCGTAAGTCGTCGAGCAATTGTGCTTGTGAGCACAGCGATGGTAGCAGGACTTGGTGGGTTGGCGAGTGAAGAAAAGACCGTGTCTTGTTCGCTACATCCGCATATTGACATTCATCGTCAGCGCGCACGAATGCGAGCTAGGACGAACGAAAGAGGATACGCTTACGTGAGTGCCAACTTGAATGCATCATACGGATGTCCATAGATCTTCCCAAGTGGCCAAGCAACCTGCTCATACAACTTTTCCAACCGAGCTTCTTCACTCGACCCACCGGGAGCTTCTTCTGCCCCCGCACCTTCTTCCTCAGTGGGTGCAGGAGTATCGACAGAAGGTAGTTTCGATGCAACGTGTCGCATGATGGAGGCCACTGCTTTGGATTTCATATACCGTTCTTCGCACTTGGTGATGTCTTCGGGCGAAACGCGGCGTTTTGAGAGATCAATATAACCTAGCGATTGATTCGGAGAGCGACTCAATCCGAGGATCTAGAACTGTATGCGTGCATTCCGACATACCTTTCTCGCGATCTACCCTCAGTACGACAACGACCTCATTCCTGCCGACTCTGATCAGTTTTTGAATTGATCTTATCCGTCTTCTCGAAAGCTCAGAGAGCAATATCATTCCCTCGATATTGTCATATTCGAGCTGTTCTCAAAGCATCCATCGGCCATCTGTACGTTCGCCGAGAGTACGACTTACTAGCTTCACATAAGCACCCATCTCTGCGATCTGACGGACCTGTACCATGACGAGTTCGTCAACCTCGGGATATCGTTGTTCGTAGTACCGCATGGTTGTTGTTTTCTGACCGACTGCTGATGATTTGAGTGAGCAATCAAGTTTTTTTCAACACGATGGTCCGATGGATACAAAGGCAAGCAAGCAGGTGACGTTACGTAACATTCTGCTAAATCACTTTGACGAACATCCGTCGGAACAGATTCCATCCTTAATACATACAGAACAGTATCTATTCTTCTTCCCCGGACTCTGATCCACCATCAGAAACAACTGGAGCGTGATTAGGATTGGGAACCAAAAGGTCCTCCGCGCTTCTCGAGGCAAACTCTACATGCGGATAAACAATCAAGATCATCCACAAATCATGAGTCATTCTTGGATGCAGGAAACCAACCTTTGTTTTTGTCTTTACGCGATTCTTCATAGCTATCTTCGAGTTCGGCGAGAATCGCGTCCTGCATCGCGGTGACTTCCCCTGCTGACTTGCATGTTTTATATTTCTCCAAATATACCCTGAAGGTGAAACACGTATCAAATATAGGTGTGCTATATGGAAAGCAATTGCACTCGCCTATTGACTTTCCAGAATGCCTCCCCCCAGCCGAATCCACTCAGAAGAGTCTCTGCATATTGATCGAACCCCGTGATATAGAAAGCAGCAGCAAGAGCTTCCACGCAATTGAGTCTCCATGGTTTACCGTAATTCGTTGGGTTTGTGGCGACGAGATATGGTACTGAAAGGCTATGCTATGAGCTCGCAAAAACGCTGAGTGGCACCTACATACGCAAACGCTCGTGGGGACTCGCTATCTTTGAAAAGGGAACATCGTCTAGCCGTGCCCACGAACACTCGACGACCGCGATTCCGTCTTTGGCCACAATGTCTCTATCAGCCGGACTTACGACGGAAGTACCGCTGGGTCTTGAACGGAACGAGACGAGGATCGTGAACATGAACTACCCACACGCCACGCGTAGCGACTCACGATACGACGATACCGCGGAAGCGCAGCCCGACTTTGAGTTCCTTGATAAGACCGAGTCTGGCGAGCTTCTTACCAGAGCACCTACGTGGGTCGCAGTGATTAAAGTCCTTCCGTGTGGTTAGGAGGACTGCGGAGCAAATCTGACCCTGACACTCACCCACATAGCTAAGGGGACATCAATTTTGGTGGGACGAAGAACCGGCTGATCATCGACATGATCATCCTCGTCGTCGTCGTCCACAAGGCTGTCTGGCTTCACATCTGGATGTTCATTGTACGGATCTCTTTTGGTGTGGTTTATACGTGAATGTCGTGCCCTTGGCCTCGACGATGAGCCCTGTTTCTTGGATCCCTTTCCCATTGTCGAACACGGTTGCTCTGATTATTTAACCCCCCTTCCATCTTCTCCCCCGCGACCCCTCTTTTTTTCCAGACGTGAGACCCTAACCCGACAACACGTGTTTTGCGTCTGGCAGACTCGTTTGCTCGTCGTCGTCGTTGCCGTCGTCCAACACGTCGTCCTCATCACCCATGGCGACGAACAGTCCTCCTCCGCCCGGAATACCAGAAGCATCGCGTCTGTCCACACAGACCTGGCAAAACGACCTGCTCGAACTCTTCCACAATGCCAAGGATCGCTTTCCGGATGTCGTATGGGAACTGCATCCAGACGACGATCACGATTCCACAGAGGAAGTTTGGGGTCACAAAGGTGTGCATGGTCATCGTAGGCGCTGCCGCCAGCTGACACACTCTCAGCGATCGTATACGCGCGTGCCCCGCCGTCGTTCCAGGCGCGCTATTTCTCCTTTCGCCCTCCGCCCATCACGTCCCCGACACCATATTCATCCACGCCCTCTCCAGCCCCTGCACAGTCCTCAGTATCGCTAAGTCTGACTCTAGATTATGCTCACAACTCACGTTCACCTTCCCCATATCGTTCCTCATCCTCATCACCATCTGCCAACCAAGGTGGCATTCTCCGTCTTCCGCAACAAATATCACCCGCCCTCTTCTCCAACGAGCTAGAATATCTGTACACAGGAAAGGGTCTAGGAGAGGCTTTTGAATTCCTCTTTGATACCTCAGAATCACGCGACCTCGTCGATGCGGAGGAAAACCGCGTCGACAAGCTCCGCAAAGACCTGGTTTACATGTGGCGTTCTCGTCTCTACTCTGACATTCGCATCTCCCTCACCGGCACCTTTTCGACATCAAATCCCGAGCATACGACCGCGATTTTCTCCTCTCACCGTTTCATTCTCGTCTCTCGTTCCCCGTACTTCCGAGCTCAGCTCCTCAATTGGGGTCCTAAAGTTACCATTGCGGCTGGGTCCGCCGCACCGGCTGAACCGCTAACAGTCACACTTCCCTCCCCGCCATTCACCCCCGCGTCCCTCCACTTCACTCTGGGTTACATCTACACCGGCACCCTTGTTTTCTCCCATCGAACATATGACCTCGATACCGCGTTTGCCATTCTTCGATCAGCAAGCTATCTCTCACTAACCCACCTCTGCAACGAGATCCAAGCCCGCATCGTCTATGAAATGCTCCATGGTCTCTATCACGCGTTCCTCGAATTCGACGAATACGAGCGTATCACTAATGCTAAGTGGGGTATTGGTGGATGTCGATGCCGCCAATGTGCCCGCAGAGTTCCACGTGTGCTCGAATTCGCGCTCGCCGACGATGTTGCTAACAACTACCTTGAGCGTGGCGCCCGACGCGCACTCGTAGGTCTTTTTGGGGAAGGCTGGTGCAACGCCGAATTCGCCGCTCTACCCCAGAAAATACGGGATAGCGTCGTCAAGGGTGTTGGTAAGCGCACGACACCCACCAACGTTTTCCCACTGCTGTTCGCCGCTCAACACGCGATGAAAAAGTTGGATGCCGCCATCGATGCGTGGGCAGATGTATCGAGGGAGATGGTAATGACGGCGCAAAAAACGATCGACGAGTGTCTCGTGAAGGAAAGCGAGATGTGCTTTGAACAGGCAGAATGGGTTGAGATGTTGGAAGGCGATGGGGTCGGGTTTGAAGATGGAGAGAGGGTAGGCTGGGTCATGGAGGCGCTCAAGAGGGGAATGAGTGAACGCTACGCTGCGACCGTTTATCAAGTGCGTCTTTTGACCCCTTCTAATTTTAACTGGTCTTGATCAATTTCTGGTCCCCACAACAGACGCTCGTGTCCAACATATTACTTCGCCCACATATTACAGAAACAGACGCAACAATGCTCTCACAGACGTCACAGATCCGTGCGCAGGTGGAAGAAGCCCGCGTCGACTTGCTGAGATGGATCAGGAAACGGTGGATGGGGGTACGCCAGGAAGGCGGCTTCGACGCTCTCGAAGGGTGGTCAATCAAAGAGATCTCGCAAGGTGCGACTCGCTCTCAAAACTTCATTCATCTCACGTGTTCATTGATCTTTTTCATTTATCTAATCCAACTTTCCGCAATTGATCTTTTGCAATCTTCCCAGAGATCGAAGTTCCTGTCGAAGATCTTATCTCTCCCGCACCACATCACACGCTCCGAAATCCACATCTATCTCGCGCTCTCCGCCCATCCTTAATCCGCGGTTCCGGCGATACAGACTCGGATACACTCTCAGTCCACTCTCTTCGTGCTTCCGTCCTCTCACGTACAATTCCTGCCTCAAAATCCCACGGTCAGGGTAGAGATGGAAACCTTGCAAGCTCAGGGAGTTCGATGCGGAGCGTCGCGCGGGGCACGACCACCCTCATACCAACAGGTTCCGCGAGGGTGCGCAACCACAGCACGGCGTCTCGTGCGAGCGAGAGACCCGACTCTAAGCTCACACCAGATTCTGCGAGCGTCACGAGTGTACGATCTGGTGCGACAGAAAAGGCCCGCGCTCACGGTCATGTGCTCGGACATAGGAAGTCGCCGTCAACGAATACGACTTCTACACGTTGTGTAGACGATCGCGAATCGCGTGCAAGCGAAAAGGATGACGATGGCGAAGAGGACGACGATCATGACGGTACTTCAACGCCGACTCCGTCAGTCACAGCCCCTTCGAATGGGCGGCCAACTCTGTCCAAGATTGTCACCAACAGCACCTCATCCATGCGCTCCACAGCCTCGACATCCATCAAGCATCCTGTGCCTTCTGTCCGCTCCCGACATCCTACTACTGTCCGCTCCTCCCATCACTCATCCCATCATCCTAACGGTCTGTCTACCCTCCGCATACCCTCCTCCACGCCCCGTCCAAACTCCAGTCTTTCCTCCGCGACATCCGACACGTCAACTTTCCGCACCGCACCATCTGAACTCGCTACGCCGACTTCAGCAGGTTCTAGCGGCGCACGATCCCGCAAAGCATCCGGTGGATCCACGCTCTCGACCGTCAGCACGCGAACTGTCGGGACAACTGCCAAAAAGATCACTACGTCCGGCGCAACAGGGTCAGGGCCAGGAGGCATATCGGCAGTCCGAGCCCGCGTCGCGTCTGGTGTCTCTGTCACTTCCACACGAACCACTGTGCGACATCCGGACAAGGATACCGCCAAGATCAGTCCAGCAGCGACACCAAGACGATTGCCGTCTGGAGGTCGCACGACGCCTGTCGCACAGAAAAAGTCGTTGGGCAAGAATGTCGCGGAAAGGAACGGGAGTCAGATATGCCCTCCTGCACCATCCCCGCGCATCGGTCGCGTAGATATCGGGAAAGACCGAGGGGCAAAGACCGACAACGACAAGGAAAATACGCCTTCCGTCCCATCGGTCGAGTTGCCGGAGGGAAACGACGACACGGAGACAAACCTGTACACCGTCTACACGGCGCCAGAGACCCCAGAACAAGGAGCGGACCCGGTCATCACTCCCCCTCCCCTCGAAGAGAAGCAATCTTCCGACGACACCCTCGCCGGGCGAGAGAGTACTGAAACAATCACCACCTCCACGCGAACGCCTGAGACGAAATCTTCGCCTGAGCTCACACTCACCGAATCAACCCTCGCATCTGCAGTCCCCCCAGGGGCAACGCTCGATATTGGTATTCCCTGTATCATCTCTTCCAAGCGGAAGCGATTCCGCGCCTTTGCGAGATATATTGGAGAAGTCCTTGGCGAGCGTGGACCTTGGGTTGGCGTCGAGGTACCTATCGACACCTGGGTCGGCGACGTTAGTGATGGCCGTGCATGGTGCGACGGCTCTTGGGGCGGTATTCGGTACTTTGACATTGGAGGGAACGGGTCCGAATGGGAGTTTGGTGCTGGCGAAGACACTCGTGCGCCACGGCGGCGCAAAGCGGAGTGGAGTAACGGCACATCGACATTTAAGGGATCGGGTGGTACGAAGAGGGAGGGGGACCAGTTACACGTCGGGTTTGACAGGATGAAGCGGATGCGGAGTGCGTCCCCTGCCGCAAGCGACATGTCGGCATCAGAGTCCATGGGACTATTTGTGAGGCCGCAGCAGGTGCTGTATGTGGTGGACGCTGTCGGCGCGGATCTCTGAAGCAATCCACCCTGCTTATGCGTTCTCCCTATTCTCCACATTACCGCATATCTTGTCTTCTTGATGATCGACACGACCCCACCCAAGGCTTGCCCACTATGCTGCTTTTTCTGTGGATACCTGACGTAACCTTGCCATTTTAACAACCCCTAGTATTCCCTTCATTCCCGTCGGATTTGTTGCAGGAACTAATTTCTCATACAACACAAAGAAAATTCGTAATCCATTGCATTCTTGCGTTTTTTCGTTAGAAGGTCCGCATCGCTGTCTTTGTTGTGTTCTCTGCACTGAACTCTCTTGTTCTTCACACCATCAAGCTAGCAAATATTCGTTCACAGGGTACCACATTCGTTTTTTTTCTTTTCTTTCTCTCTTTTTCTTTCCCTCAGCGTGCGCGCTTCATCTAGCTGGATGCGGATTCGAGGTTGAAAGATTCACCTCTCAGAATGAACAACAAGTTTTCTTCTCTCCCTTTAATACCCCTGTGGACTGTACCATCTTCCTTCAAAGACACTCCTGCCGCTCATTTCCCTTTCGTCCGTTTGCGCCCTGTCTACATATTCTCAGGGACACCGTGATTGACCATCGCTCGTTTCACCTTCTCTTCCTTTTTTTTTTTTTTTGCTCATTTGCTCTCGCCGGAAAGGTTCCACCGCACCATGATGATTGTACCTTTGCTGAGCCACGCATATACAAAAACTAACCCAATACATTCTGCGCGTCGGTGTAGTAGCAGCAGGGAGGTTGTGGAACATTGTGACCGACGTCCTTGTTCACATCTTGTGCATGAGGTGGTTATGCCTGTGATCGGAATACAATGCTTTTGCTAACGGCCGGGCAGATGATCTTGCCCTCCGTAGCGAACGTCAACCTCGAATCTTCGCTGACTCGTGACTTCTGCGTTACCGCCCATTGATGGGCTCGTCGATGACTGGGACGGAAGGGAGTATGGAGGAATTTGAGGCCATGGTTTGGCAAGAGCGCTGCGAATGTATCCACAACTGCCCAGGAGCGAGAGCCAGTGCATGTCTCCGGTCAGCTCATCCTGGCACGGATTCCGAAATAGGGATCAGCGGACGCTGAGCTGCTCCCACTTGTCGTCAAGGAGGAGCTAATCTTGCTCAAACGTCGGAAATTTTTAAATGACATCAAATGGATTTGAAGGAGATCATTGGAAAGATTTGTATGCTTTGGATCCCTTGCAAGTGTGCATATGAAGAATAACACGAATCGACCTCATTGTCGTTCACCCAAGCGCAATCCATCCACACATCTCCATCCTCTGACTCACCTCCGTCGGCACCCTAAGCACAGTCTCCTTATGCAACCGACTAGCATCACCATCACACCTCTCCGAACACAACACGAACCTCCCTCCCTTCCGGTAAACAAGCACACCGTCGGCGGTCTCTTTGCACAGAAGTAATATATCACTCCTGCAAGTGTCGATCAGCGTGTAGATCTGACGACCCTTTGCCTCTGCCTTCAAAGCTTCATCATATTGTTTCTTGGAACCCCCACGAACTGAACCGTGCTCCGGTACTGCGAGTTCCGAACCGCTCGGCGTGAAAATAAGGCGCGGATAGTGTGCCGCGTTCCGTACAGATGCTCCGCTGCAGTGTCGATGTCCAGGACGCCTTTAACACCGATGAACCACGGTTGTGGATTGATCACCCGGCCCGCTTCACTAAACACAAACATCTTCGGCGAAACCAAATGTAACACAATCCCGATCGCGACCAGCGTGATCCCGGCCTTGACCGAGAATATCAAAAGCGCCGCAATGCCAACGATGAAAATCGTCCAAGCGAAGTTGGGAAGGAACCCGACCACTTTCCTCCTCATCGACTCAGGCTTTACGAGTGCAATTTCTGGGAAATCTTTCCATCGGATGGATGCGGCGCGACATCCATCGAGCACGAGCGCACCGTGCTCGGTGATCCCTGCGACTTGGGTTTCGGGGAAGATGTCCCCAAGTTCTGCACCGTATATGTCGTTGTCAGCGTACCAACATGCCTTCTCATGGGGTTCGGAGGGTAAGAGCGAGACCATACGCTCGGCGATACGGTCGTTGTCGTTGGCCATGGACAGGCGCGCTAATGCGGGTAGTTCCTTCTCGTCATGATTGGGGTGGATGCGGTGCTGAAAGAAGCCCATGAGGGCGTACACACGTTCTGCTGCGTGCGGGCCACTCCCTCCAGGGGTACAACTTGAGGAGCGAAAGACGCTCAAGTCTTTCCAGCGGGTCTTTCTCGCTGAAGGCATTGATGACGGCTTGCTCCGAGTTATTTTCGGGGTATGCCAAATTTGCCAGCTTGTGAAGCGAGACCGAATTGATCTCGCTCTGGTCACGAAACTTGTAGAAGATATTTTCGCTCAGGAGGGCTCCGGGTAGCGTCCAAACCCTTGCCCCCCAACGCTCCCATGCAGCCTTCTCGCCTTCCCCGGAATTCCCGAGCATGATCAGGGTAGACTCCGCGCCACGGTAGATGTCTGCCATGCAATAGAGATTGAGATTCTTCTCATCTTGCGTCTTCCCGATGCACTCCAAGTCAAGGTCGAAATTCATTTGGACAGCTGCGATGCGAACTTCTTGTTTCAACCTGTCTTTTTCCTTCTCCTGGTCAGGACCAGACTCAGAGTATACGTCGGAGGCACGGTACGAGATGGCGATGTACTTGTTTCTGATGATGGTGCTGGGTTCCGTGCATGGAGACCATTCATCCCGGGCAGGATCGCGAATCATGAGAAGTCGAGGGTGAAGGGAGTGCGTTGGGATCTTATCTTCTTGTTTATTTTGGCCCAAGCCCTCGATACGAGTGGAGTACTCCTTCTTCGAACGAGCTTCACAGAGTTGACCTCTGAACTTGCGAGCGTAACATTTGTAGTAGCCCGTGTCATACACCTCCGAGTCGTCGTCCAACCAGTTATCCGGTATATCTATCTGGGCATCCGCAAGTTCTATCTGGAGGAACAGGAACGCCGACGACCCTACAGATAAGATACCAAAGTAGCCCGAGCGTGATTATAGACCATCTCCAAATCCATTTTTTTTAAAAAACACCAAAACCACTAAAAGGGTTCGTTGAGATCAGCCAGAGGGCGCGTTTATTCACATGACCCGTGTGGTCCTTGATGCGATGCTCGTTTGGCCCTTTCGGTTGGATGGCTTGGATGACGAGCTTGCGACACACGCCTGTGGTAGGGCTAATGTATCGCTGTTCTTCCCCGTGGGTTTTGGGCCTTCCGAGGTAGTCGTAGCAGGTGATCGTACGGTCTTGGCGCGTCATTGGAAGGAGTTGCCGCCATCTTTCGGATGTCATCCATGTCTGGGGGGTAGGGTCGCTCATAGTGACTGTGGACATGTCAACGAAGGCAGGAAGAAATGACATTGGACTAGGACTTACGGTTTCGCGGGGATGACCTGCAAATTGACATGATAGCCATGACGGTGTCAGTCGGCGTCTTGAATGCCTACTCAAAGATTCGCAAGAGATTATAAGGTCTTGCCATGAGACTGAGTTACACAGCATTTGATACGCCAGCCTGTGCTGTGGTCTCACGTACGATGGGCACTGGATAATGTTGCGCCAGTGTTTCATCCATGGTTGCTGGTGAGAGCCTGCCTTGCTTGGAAATTGGGGTTTATCATAATATATTGCAACCTCCGCGACATACGGAACAACGAGCAGTGCGGAATCAATCACATACCCGGGCGTTCCATTCAAATTGGCTCCACGATATTAAGTGAAGGTGTAGTATGCGAGTCATTGTACTCTGAATTGGCGCTCGATCGAGAACTGTGCTCGGGACCTAAAATTTAAAACCTTCCGAGTCTCGTCAGTGTAACGAACGAAGTAATGGTGTGTTGGAGATTCATACCTTGGGGCTTTGAAACATCCCCAGTGAGGATAACTTACCGTGACTGACCATGGCGAACTGGAACCAACCGAACCCACTTTAATTCAAACCCTACGATTGATCAACGTTAACCATATGCCAGAGCCTGAGCAATGCGGCCCATCAGCCGAGTCCGCCTCATGTCTTGTCGAGACTGCCCATATTTCAATCCTGGGCAGGTACAATCTCTTCCAAAGATCATGGCGACACCTTGTCACCGGTTCCGACTAAGTTATTAAGTAAATAATCAATATATATATTTCGTCAAGATTTAGGGTTTGTTTCTGGATTTTGGGTATGAGTGCACGGACCCTAAGCTCTGCTTGACCAAAGCCCGTCCGAATCTCTTCTACACTCAAATACCATTCATCACAGTTCACGCTCACATTCGACCCTTGGATTTGTCACGTGTATGAACCGATATTTATTGTATACAATTCGCTTGTCATCCAACACTATTCATATAATTCACTGGTATTGGTCCTCAAGGATAGTCGCGGAAAGGCGTTCCTGAGCTGGTTTCGACGCGATCACATCAACACAACGACAGAGAATAAAACTAAAATCAACCGGCAAAACTCACCCTGCTCCTGGATTTGCTTCCTCTTGTGCGCATCCCAGGCATCGCGCTTTGAAGATCGGTCAAGGATCAGTCGATAGGATCGAAAAGGAATTAGATTTCATAAGCACGTACACCCTTGGTCTCGGCCAACTGAGCGAGGGCAGCAGTAGCGAAACCAGCACTAGAAACATTCATATCATATTAAAACACGGTCCGGGTACTGAACGGCCAAAGGGAGTGCTTACAGAAGTTCCTTAGCCTTGGCGTGGCTGTCAGGTTTGCCGTTCGCGGCAAGGTGGTCCTCGTAGGCCTTAGCAGCCTAGATGGGATGCAGCAATGTGCAGCGACGGTAAGCGAGACGAGACATATTACAGATAAAGAACGAGCACGAACCTCGTAGGCAACAGCGCCAGCGAGCGCGTCGTGGGTCAAACTACCTTTGTTGTGCTACAGCGCAAAGGCGGGTCAGATCCCCAGGGCATCATTGACGATTCCAATCCAGGCAACAACCGACTCACGACTTCGCTGTGATCGTTCTGGAAAGAGCTGAGCCAACCCATGATGATATTGATGAAGTGATAAGAAGGAGAGGTTGGGGTGCAAACAAAGGTCGACAGGACCAGTTTAAATACCCCTCCATCATCACCCTAGCAACCCAAAAAAGCAGATGACCCCTACCGCAGTCTGTTGATTATTCTTATCTGATCTCGTTTGGAGACACTGCCCAGCGCGATCGATAAGACGTTGACAGGCACGATTGTTGGATCTGGACAAAATGCCCCGGTTCCATTCTATCCCTGATTTTGATTTCTGCTTCGCCTGGCAACTTATTCTCGTGACATCGCTCCACTGCGCGCGCGAGTCTCGGTCTCAGTGATGGAATTTGATTATATTCTTCGGTAACGACGATGGGATAATGGTTGTGATTTCCTTTCTGTTCTAACGACGACCGAATTGCGTCTAGGCTATTATGACTCTGTTTGACGACTTTCTGACGAATTATAGTTAGTCCATCAAAGGAAGATCTATCAGCACTGTATGGCGCAATCCAAACGAAGGGGAAGTTCCGATACCATACCTCCTGTCACTGAGATTCAATGTGGATTCAGCCAATCGGACGTGGGGAACGATTACATCACTCGGTAGAGCTGTGGGATCTGCCACGGTTTGAACTTTACTTTCTGACTGGACAGGAAGACACTATGGAGATATAAGCACCCAGTGAGAACTGTAGACTTGGATCTCTCAGGCTTACCAGAATGTTGCTCGGCTTGGTGACGCGAGGACCGTTCGTCGGACATTCCCGACATTATGCTCCACATGGCGTGCAAAAGGAAATGAATTGTTCCCTATTTACAATCGAGTGTGAGAAACACGAGTATTCACACTGGATCAAAGATCGAAGTCGGGGTTTGCTCTCTGCCCTTGTTCCCCTAACCACCATCCACGGAAGCGATGGGATGGCGTAGTGAATAAAGGGCATGACTTTATCAGCTGCCTTCGCAACGTCACTCACATAGCTTGGATAAAAATATATCATCAAGGCTGTCACATTCTTGAATGGTACTAGTCAAGATCGACACGTGTTATCATCTCGAGGGAATGTCTCAAGCTCTGAGCTGTGCACGTAGGTTGGCCTCTAGAGGGCCCCTAGGACGAATGTATTGTACATAGGCACCATCCCTGCCGAAGAGTCATCAGACATTGAACGATCCAAATCTTGTTGACTGCAATAAAAGCACGTACTGCAACACACGCTTGTCCTCCTTGAGCTTGAGGTACTCCTCACGGTTGACATTTGTGAATCCCCACTTCTTGGAGACGATAATCTTCTGACGACCGGGGAACTTGTAACGGGCACGGCGGAGGGCCTCCTGGATGACACGGGCGTTGCTGTCCTTGCAACGGATCGAGAGGATAATCTGGCCGATGTTGACTCGGGCGACGGTGCCATATGGCTTGCCCCAGGCACCACGCATACCGGTCTGGAGCCTAGAAGCGAAAGCATCAGAGTTCAACTCTATCAGCGATCGTAAGGTACGCACCTGTCAGCTCCAGCACAGGACAACATCTTGTTGATCCTCAGAACATGGAAGGGGTGGACACGAACACGCAAGTGGAAAGAATCCTTTCCAGAGGTCTTGGTGACATACTTGTTGGCACAGATACGAGCAGCTTCCAGTGCCTCTGACGAAAGCTGTTCATACTCGTCCGAAACGAGATGGCAGCAGAATGGGAATTCGTCAACAGATGCACGCTTGCGTCCCAAATCGAAGATACGGATCTAGGAAGGCGGGACCATGATCAGAACCAGAAAGAGTGATGGATTGTGGGGAAAGAGACATACCTTGGGATCGGGAACACCACGGTTGTACCGGGATTTGGGGTAGGGCTTGTTCTTGCAGTAGCGATAGCAGCGAGCTGGACGGCGACCCATCTTAGCGGATTATCTGGATACAAATGATTAGCAACGGAATTACGCGGTGGGTGGTCACTCGAGTCGCCGTGCTGTATCAACCGTCTATGAAATCCACAATCCATCCACTTGGCTTGCATTGCATCCACCAACGGTTGCTACGCAGCCTTCAATGTTTTCGGTCAAGGATCACGGTAGCACAACGACACGGCAAGAGAAGACAGAGATAACACTCACAAAATACACGGGGACGTCGAGAGGCTGGGGAAACAGTGGAAGACCTTGCGAGGGAGATACTTATAAGGTGGGAATTTTTGGGCGAGAAGGATGACAAATTCGCAAAACTGAGTAAGCTGGCATTTAGCTGACACACTACAACATAGCAATGACTAAGCAACTTCGAGTCCCTCCCCAATTTTTTTGGGAGAAAAGCGAAGAGGGCTCCGACTCCAATCAGATCGCGAATTGGCACGAAGCATGCGGCCAACGCTTCATGGTAATCGCGAGCCCCGGGCGCAGTAACAAGCAATCAATTCAACAGACTTGCCTCCTTGAAAGCGTGACGGTCGATCTGTCACTAACATAAGCAAGCCATGGAGCACCACCATTTCAGGAGCGAGCAGAGGGAACGTGTGTGACATCCCGTCGTTCGCTCACCCACGTAATTGTAGCCATCCACAGTGCTCCAGCAGGTTTGTGCAGGGTGTAAAATATTTCACGCGATAGCGACGACAATCCAAATACAATGAGCGAGATCTGGAATGGCGGAGGTGTAGCCGAGATCGAGGTGTCCGAATATCCTACTGAGACCCCAAGGTTTCGTTCGCGGTGAGCACGCCGAGCAAGATTTGTGTTCTTGCATCTCGCGTGGTTTAACATCAGCGGGTAGGGCTTTAGCGTAATACCTACCTCGAGTCGGTCAAGAGATCAATTACACCATAAAACTGCTTCATCAATGACCAAACCACGGCTATCCGGATTGGCGCTTCGCAAGAGAAGAAGAGTGTGGTATTACTCGACCTTCATCGAGATGCATAGCGTACATCAGCGAGCACGAGGATGTGCATGAGTACATACCCGTGTGTAAAAGCGGAGAGTAGTATACCGTTGTGGTAAACAACCATCAAGTATTTGTAAACCTAGCTCACTACATTCACTGCCGCTGTAGTACTCGACTCAAAGATGCATCCGACGCTGGCTTGTCTGTCAAAAGCGTCTCGGCGTGCTCTGACGCCCAAACGAGGCAACAAAGATTTTTACAAGGGTGCGTTTTCTCAGTCCAAGTCCACTCGCCCTACTTGACACGTCCCTCCCGTAGGCACCCGCCAGGCCGCACTCCCAGGCGGTCACCGCACCGGTGCACCAGGTCGGTTCGTCATTCGTGGCACGTCTAAATACCGCCTCCTCGACGAGAAAGTGCGCGTGTTCGTCGGACCAAGCTTGGAAGAGATCACCCAAAGCGAGGTACGTTTTCGAGCATCTACCTGTGCCCCCCCCATCACGCGACGGACGGCTACATCACCTGTTCCTTGGCTCCTTTGCTTTTCTTCCCCTCCCTTTTATTTATTTTTTTGGGGGGCTGTCACACAATGAATTGAATTCAAACTCGACATATGACGACGAACACGAACAGTTGAAGCCATATGTACATGTGTCGACCAAGTTGTCCAGTCAAGACCGCCGTGATGCCCAGCTCCTCGTCCCTATCCTACCAGGGACTAAAATTAAACAATGGAGACGAAACGCCGAGGCAGCGCTACCGAAAGCAGTTTGAAGATAGACCAGCAGTCGGAAACGCAGGTCTAGATACACCAGGGAGATGTGGTTAAGATGTCACGCGGCAGTGGATAGATTTTTGTAAGTGTTCGTTTTGCCTGCTACCTTCATCTCTATGGGAGCTCATCGATTTTTTTTTCCTCGTGGTGGAAAGCTGTGTATACTCTATGGTTTCTCTGACTGTAATAACTGCATGACGCAATCAGGTCTCATTTTGCCGGCAGTCATGGTCAACTACTGAAGATGGGCGCATCATGCAAATCAGAGGACAAAGGTGCAGTCATTCTACGCTTGATATGAGCAATGGTGTTTCTGGCCAGTCTGCGTACTCAAACAAACGAAATTGCAACCATGTCCCTCTCTATGCACGAGAGAACCTCGCCGACAACTTCCCGATCTTGCGAGCTCAGTCGCGCGACGCGACTCGCTTCTTTCTACAGAACAAGCCATTTTAACTCAAATCCTAAGGACTCATCATTAACATACAAGCGTGACGTCAGCCAGCATTTCGGACTTGCCGTCAAGCTCCCACAAACTCTACCCCGCCATCTTCAACGTTCCTATCGTCTTCGCTTCCTCCACTGTCCCCCCGCAACATACATTGATCTGATGCCTGCATTGTCTGGTCACCAGGTCGAATGGTCTAACACTACTTCATCGCCTTTCCTCGCGAAATCTCGGAGCTTTCGTTTTTGAGCACAACAATCGTTGGCAGTTCGTTGGACGTGCCTTGAGTACTCGGATCTTCAACTATGCTGCGCACATTCTTGCCCGTCGTTGCATGCTTCTTTACTTCACTCGAGGGGGCCAAATACTGAAAGGGAGCTGATCGCACGTTCTTCCTTAGCGGGATCGAGGCATGGTCTCCTCTGGAGGCAAGTGGTTGGGTGATCGTCGGTGACAGTATTACAGATGGTCGTGGAAGCGAAGCAGATGGAAATGGCTGGTGCGCCGCCCTCGTTCTTTCTCATTATCTGCGATCGCTCACAGCACAGCGCGTCCCTGCAGTTGACCTGACCTCGTCCTCCGACGGATACAAGAGAACTCATTCACAACCAATATCGCCGTCCTCGTTCAATCCGGGATCAAGTACACCATGATCTTTGAAGGCGTCAACGACATCAGTACCACGCCCACCACGCCCGCCGCCTAACAAACGGCCGGCGACCGTCTTATCCAAGCCCACCAACAAAATCATTTCCTGCGTGCACACCCTTGGCTTCCCCCATCTTCATAGCGACGATCACGCCGTTTGGCATGCCCAACGATACGATTCAGCCGTATTCGGATCAAGCAGACGCGTGTGCGGATCAATGATTGGGTTATGGGGAGTGTTGCATCTGACGGGGTGATCGACTTTGCGGCAATCGTTGTGGATCCGACGAATGCGAGTCAATTGAATCCGAACGTGGCAGGGTATACGACTGTGTTCCCGATAGAGCTGTTTGAGCGGCATGCATTTGGGGTGAATGGGTTTTAGAACACGAGAGCAGACGGTGGTTGCCATAAGATACGGAGATGGCCGATACCTTTTCAAAGCCTGGAGACGAATTGTCTTGAATGCTCGAGATGGATATATTATTCTCCCATGCCCGTAACCATCTTGGTCTGTTCAAGTTATTGCACATGTCTGAGAGCAAGAACCCGCAAGGTGCACTCGAGTCAACGCGGAATTTGACTTTGACCCACGCACCACCTCACCGATCCTTCAGAAGTTCCACATTGGATCCCTCGCGCTTACTTTGAGCAACACGTCAACAACGCGTCGACACCGCGCATCCAATGGGCTGTGGCAAACATCCCTTTCGTGCTCGCGTACGTACGCCGTGCCACTGCAATGTCCGAGAATGGAGCACGTTGTAGATGTCCCAACTTTATCCACACTCTATCATTACGTGATGGCAAACCTGATTCGTGCCCCGTCGTGTTTCCCCTCCTACCCCCTCGTCTTTGGCAGCCCGCGCCAGAGTCGTCTACGCGGGACAAGGTCGCCGGCTTGGCCAGAACGCCTGGCATCGGCTGAACCGCGCATATGTACGCTTGACATACTTGCGTGGTAACAATATGACACTCACGCCGGGTCGTAGGGCAGTGATACACAGTCACCACGACAGATGAATCTGCGTGCGCTGAGGCTGCAGTTGGTTCGTGAAAGGGACTGCGTCGAAGAAATGCAACGCTCGCATGCGCCATCGAGCATTTGAAGTGGACGTGGGCACACGTTTTCAAACGTGAGGCTCCTGACATCGTCACTGTGCAGCAAACAACGGGTGGCGATGGGTGGCTGGTGGTGGCCAATGGCTGCACTCATGAGTATGAACCAATCAGTGGGTTCCGAGACCATCAAGAAGGTAATGGGTTTGCTCAAGCTCAGATCTGGCCTTTTCAGAGGCCGAGAACGCCACGAGGCGCTCCGGTGATGTGTCACCGCTCCTTGTTATGTACTGACCCATTTATTACTCTCCAGAAGTGCGTGCCAAAGTCGTCGCGGAACTTTTACGGCGATTGTGCTCGAGTGTCGTGTGTGCTATCTGCCTATCTGTGTCCAGGAGATCTTGACGCGGATGGAGATATTTATTGATGAGCCGGGACTGTGACAGTGACAGTGTACGTGGACAATAATCCCAAGTGGTCGAGAAGAATCAACTTCACGTTCCGCCAAGCCTCTAGATAGGCGTAGCCCGTAGCAAGCATCTCCTCCAAGACCTACATTAGCCTATGGAGGAGGTACACGCGCGATCCAATTGATCGGCAGTATCCACGAATGAAATCTGAAGAGATTAATGGAACCGGGGAATTTATCTGCTGCGACCGTCCTTCTCAAGCAAATCGGTGATGGGTGGGCATGGAAGCGCCGAGGACGTCGTATCAAATGATCTCAACGCGGGGACGCCGCGTAGCTGGAGGCTGCAGGGGTACTATATGCAGAGACTCCAATATCCCTGACGTGAGATGTGGCAAGAACTCGAATAGCCTATTGGGTTCTGAGTGGCGAGGGCCGTATTCGTCGTCTTACCAGAACACACGGAGCACCGACACCGAGACGTTCCGTTTTGGACCAACCAGCCGAGCCCCTGACAGGTGCCTATCGAGAGATCCTCTTGGCTTCACGTTGAGGCGCCACAACTGGAGGGAATATCTAGATAGTGTCAAATTATGGACACGAAATGTTAAACCCCGAGTGCTGTGTTGATAGAATGATTTGTGCATGAAGCCAGAAGCCCAGAAATCTGCGGTGCTATTGGGTCGCTTACTCGTATGAGTCCGAGCAAAAACACCGAATTCGCATCTTCGTGCCATGAGCGCCATGTTGACGATCTTGCTTCGTGAATGGCGGATCGTCCTACGCTCGCGCCGCTATTTCTCCTGTCCGAGTTCAAGCACTCGGTGCGATGGAAATCTGTCATTGTTGACGTTACGTCTGGGGAAGACCACTGCGCCTCTTTGGCAACGCCATGGCCGAGAAAAGGTCTGGCATTGGAGTAGGTCATATTGGACGAGGAACCAGAACCGGGGAGCTTGGGCATGAAGAATTCGCGAGGGCAACGGATGCCAAGTCGCCACCAGAGAGTAACTTAGAACCGTGTTCGATCCCCGACACGGTGCCTCCGTCATCCCAGGAAGCGGTGATGGGCCGGGCCGCAGTTCTCGTACGACGGTACGTCACAGGCACGCGCGTAGTAAAGGTAAGACTCTGACTTGGTAAGAGACGACGCCGTCCGCTTCGCCGCCAGGTCCCGCCGGGCCAACGGGTGAATAGCGCCCATGGCCTTCCCTGGTGAGTCGAGAGATGGATTTATATGTCCGCTGGTGTGGTCACCGCTTCCTTGCGTTACCACAGAAGGAGAGGGCACGTCAATGTTGTGAGATGTTCACCATCGAAATGACAGGCAGTGCAGAGGAGACCTGCCCGGCTGGAACCCGGCCTCCTCCTGTCACCATGCTTGCCTTGCTCGGACATTGAATAATAGTGAACATCGAATTCGATCAGCTCGCAGCGCGAACCTGGCTATGATGCAAAGTGATGCTTTGAACGAGCTGCAGAACCCTTGAGCTCTACCGCATTGTCTTACGGAGCTCGCTGACCGTAAACTCGCATTGTCAAAGTAGCCCATGCCATTGTCGTATGCATGTCATGATGCAACACAGCCAGGAGGCGGCCCGGCCTATATTAACCCCGAGAAGGCAATATTTGGTAGGTGGACGTGTTTCCCAGCTCGGGCCATACGTTTACTAGCACGGACTGGTTTGTCATTGCCGTATTTTAGAACGTCCCGCCACGAAGTCAAAGTCCTTCCCCAGAATGGCGGTTGGAGACGCTGCTCAATAGTACGAATTTCAATGATGCACTAGACTCACCTTCGCCTCGAGAAGTTGGGACTTTCTTACCGTTTTGGATGTGGAAAGGGGCAATGAAACTGGGCACGGGGATGCGCACACGCGGAAAAGACAAGCATGAATTGGACATCCTTTCACAGGTTGACGGGAATGAAGTAGCGGCTCACAAAAATGTAGTGGTAGGTCGACGATGTGACTTGTAGGTTTCCTGTTGGGTCAATGACGGTCCGCAGGAGGTGAGAGACGGGGACCGGAGGATTTATTACATACGTGAGCCCACAACAATGTGTTTCAAGTACGTAGCCTGCTGTGACGATCGGCCACACGTTGTTCGTTGTAGCGGTCGCCTAAAAGCCACCTCAATTTAAAGGCCGTGCCATTTGCTGATGCGGCGGCGGCAATCCTCTTGGGATCTGGGTTGTGTATGTGAATATTCCTGACGAGTACGATATAGAATAGACCCGTACGACATGTACCCGGTTCGATCAGAAATAAATAAAAATAAAATAGTTCATATATCTGCGGCTGAGGCGAGTCGAGTCAGGATGGCATGAGCACATTTGTGGTGGGGTTTTGAACAGCGCCTACGGCGACCTTGCCACAAGCCTTTTGGCTACTCACTTCAGCTTTTCCGCACCACCGTGTCTGCTCGTCAGCTACTTCCTACGGTATTCACTTTGAGCCCTCCAAGGCCTGACCCGCCACCAGCGACGACGACGACGACCACAACCACAACATGCCCTTCGAGCGATATCTCGCTGATGACCACGCTATCAACAACCACCCTGATTACACCTACTACGACCAAGACCACAGATACTACGACGACGCCGACTGCCATTATGCTCATGGCCAGCATTTGTATTTGCCAGAAACCACCCACTATAATCACCACCACGCGCATGCGGTCCAGTTGCAGATCCCTCAGTTCATGCTGAATGGCCCACCCATACTCGCACCGGGTGGTGGTGCAGAAGTTCTCCCGGCGGGTCTCTTGGACAGTGGTCCAGGTTCGTTTGGATCGTCCTGGTTCGCTAACAATGGCTTTACACCGTGCGTCCTGTATTTTTCCCACTCCTCTCGCCTGCTTACCCTCCCTCAAGCTTGCGCTCTGCCCTGATCTCGAGACAGATTGCTTCAGGCTCAGTGCCTGATAGTTCCAGCACTTCTGTCTACCATACTTTCCCTCCTAATGGGTCGCAACGCCTCCCCCTCAATTTCCCGCTGCGTTTCCCTGCGAGCGTGGATCCGCGGCAGCAGCCACTTCCAGAACCACCACCCTCGTTCAAGGTCACCACGGCCTATATTTCTGATCTTACTACCTCGCCATCATCCACAGGTTCATCCAACACCACTTCGTACGCGTTCTCCAATGCCCTTGTTCCAGATCCTATTCCCTCTCTCCCCGTAACTGCTCCATCCACGCTTGGCCTCCCAGTATATTCAGCCTCAGGCTTTGATGTCATCTCGATTCTCTCACGAGTAGTGAATCGTCCCAATCCCACCGTCCAGCTTGGTCCTGTCGATCTCTCGTGCTCATTCGTTATCGTGGACGTGAGACGATACGACTGCCCCATCGTGTACGCTTCTCCCACGTTCTGCCATCTGACGGGGTATAGCGAGCAGGAAGTTCTTGGACGTAATTGCCGCTTCTTGCAGTCCCCGACTGGTAACGTCGCAAAAGGTGAACCACGTCGCTTCGCGTCCCCAGAGGCTGTTTCCCACATGCGAAAATTGCTTTCGTCGTCCAAGGAATGCCAAACGACTCTAGTTAATTATAGAAAGGGCGGACAAGCCTTTATCAATCTCGTCACCGTCATCCCTCTCCGCGGTGGCGTACAGAATGTGCCCGAAGAAGCTGAAGAAGTCGCCTACCATATCGGATTTCAGGTGGACTTGACGGAGCAGCCAAACCGGATACTCGATAAACTACGAGATGGGAGTTATTGCGTCAACAACGGTTCATGGGGAACGAGCAGCGTAGCCAGCAACGCTGGGCTTCGTGGCATGACTCATGGTCTTAGCCAGCTCGCCCGAGCTCAGAACATGACGAATATCGGTCCCAAGGGGGGAAGACACGGGCAAATGATGAGTATAGCGGTGTCGAAGGACTTGAGAAACCTTATCGCCGACACAACTTTCACGGACTCCGTGCCAATCTCGACATGGACAAACATGTCTTGTTCAACAAGTGGATCAGCAGAGCAAGGCAGCAAAGCAACGACTCCCCTCACAATGCTCGTAACGCCATCCCCTAGCTCCACTTCTATGAATCGCATGTCGGCTAGTGGTAATACGACGGCTGGGTCAATTCCCGTTTCGGTATCCCCATCCCTCTCACTTCTGCTTCTTGAATTTCTCCCAGATTTCTTGCTCGTTTTGTCTCTGAAAGGTGCCTTCCTGTATGTCGCGCCTTCGGTTCGACTGGTCCTTGGTTATGAGCCAGAGGAGCTTGTAGGTAGGAGCATATCTGATGTCTGTCATCCTGCCGATCTAGTACCACTTATGAGAGAGTTGAAGGAGGGTAGTGTGAGTGGGATCGGTATTTCAGGGACCAGCGACGTTGGCTCGTCGTCAACGGGAGCGGCATCCAATCTTCTCCCAAAATCGGTGGATCTCCTCTTCCGCGCTCTACCCAAGGCCTCGACGTCATGTCCGTCTAGCGAGGCGCAGGACACGTCTGCCGCTGAACAGGATGACTTTCATCCTTCCCAATCGTCATCCATATCGGCGTCCCAATCACCACTATCGTCAGAGACACTGTGTTCAAATGATTCGTCCAATGGAACAACACCGCCATATGTTTGGCTCGAATGTCGTGGCAGGCTCCACGTTGAACCAGGAAAAGGGCGGAAAGCGATCATACTCTCTGGGCGCTCGCGATGGATGCCAGTCGTGCGGTGGGGCAGCATTGATAAGACAGGTGGCGTTGGTAGTGACCGGTGCCAAGGAGAAGATACCCAGAGCAGCTCGCGTATGACGATAGGTGTGAAATTCCTTCCCTTCCTGCTAGACTCGAACATCTGTAGTCCTGATCTTTGTTTGACTCTCAGGTTCGAGGCTAAGTGAGACGTCTCCTGGCGAGGCGGCTGCAGGAGGATCAATCGATCCCTTGGAATTTTGGGCGCTGTTATCGTCCCAGGGTACCTTCCTCGTGACGTCTGCGAGCGTGAGGGACGTGCTTGGATGGGGAACAAGTGAGGTGATTGGGAGGAGTGTCTGGGCGATGGTGAGGGATAGCCGAAGTAGCGTGAGAGAGCGTGTCGAAGCTGAGTTGGCCAAGTTGGATACACCGGAGGTATGTCTGTTCTCCTTCTGGTTTCTGTCATGGTCATTTAGAGAATGTGCTCTCTTTTCTCGTCTGGGTCCGTGTAGGCGAGGAGCATGGTCGACCCTCCACCCACGGTCGTGATAACGTCTCTGGTGCATAAAGAATCACACGTGGTGCCTGTGCGGCTCGTATTTTACCGTACACCACGGTCCCACAAATATACGCCGCCCTTGACATCCTCCATTGGTGTTACCTCGACCCCACTTATCCATCCGCTCAATAACCCGTTGTGTCCTATCGTATGTCAGGCTACCGTGCTGCGAAACACCGAGTACCCGTCGAGCAACAACATCGACACCCGCTTTGGTCCTAGTCCTGGTCATGCACCGAACCAGGTACAGATTCAGATGGATATAGGGGACGATACAGACGAGTCAGGCCCCTTCATACACCACTCTGACGCATCGCTCTTTGAGGAACTGGAAACCAGTCGAGGGTCAAGTTGGCAATACGAGCTTCAACAACTCAAGTTTGCGAACCAACGGTTGCACGAGGAGTTGCACGCGCTCGAGGGCGCGCGTGCGAGTAGTGGAGCTCTGGCCGGATCCTCTTCCAACACGATAGGCACAGGACACACCGGGACTGTTCCACTCGGACAACCTTGCTCGTCTTCTCCATCTACCACTGCAATTCCAATCCCGCAGTTGCCACAAACACAGCTGCATTATACGCCATTGATGCACTCCATTCTTTCCACGTCCTTGTCTCCGTTACATCCACCCAGCAGTTTGCACGACCACGATCCACCGTCTTCAGAGTGGTCTTCGCTCGCTGGCGCGAACGGGCAAGGACCAAACCCCCTCAAACGCTTGTGGCGGTCAGAGGACGGACCAACGGCGTGAATTCAGACCCAATGACGCCTTGCAGCGTGCAAGGTGCAGATTGCGCAGATAGGGATGGACAGATGAACATGGTCGGTGCTGAAAATTTTACAAGGAGGCTGCCGCCCCACGCACCTCCTGTCCACCCTTTCCCTCTTTATTCTATCGTACTCGCTTTTTCTTTTTCTTTTTCTTTTTTTGTTGCTGTTTGCGCATCTGTCTCCCTTCATCGTTGCATACCCCGTCGCTGAATGCTTTTTTTTGCTGTGCGCTATTCGTGGTTCGATATAACCCCGTGACGGATGGTCCGTCCCTGCTCTCTGTATTGCTAGTAACTCGTACCGTTGCGAAAACTATACGTGCCCTCACGACGATGGCGACGACGATCTTCGAGGATGACCTTTTGGCTCCGGGCATGGTTCGGCCGGCAAGTCCCTGGGCCTGTGTTGGCCACACTGCTCGTTTTACGTCTACTTTCATTCATTGTCCACGATGTCATGCTCGAATACCTAGTCGTTTCTTTCGTGACCTCGTACATCTTTCGATGGTTTCTGCTCTAAATTTCTTTTTCTTTTTTTCTTATAGATCCAAAATACATACACATCTGTATCACAATCTTACCTTAATGCAACCCTTGGTGATGCTACGCTGTACCTACGCCCTGATCTTCGCTAGCCCGAGAACGCGACGATCGTTTTCGACGCGTAGCCGTGTACCCTCGCGGCCATGCCGAATCATATCCCTCCGATAAGGTTATCTTGTCGTTGAACGTTGAACGACATTCGAATGTGTCTGTGACACGGCGGACCGGGCACTTGACCACGCTCGCCATTATACTTTGTATTGAGTATACCCAGACTGTTACCCTTGTCTGGGGGGCGCATCAAACAAGAGCGTCGACGACTTTGCTATTCTGCTGGAAAGACTGAGGGATCATCCTATCACAAATCATTACTGGCACCATCCATCGAACGGCGCCGTGAGATCTCAAACGCTGTCGAGTGTCCACGATAGGTACGATGTCATGTGTCATCTAGGACGGTCTCGTTTGCTGGTCCGAGGTGTCCGAGAGCGGGTGTCGAGACAGAAATGGCTTTGTCATTGGGGAGAAGCTTGGACGACATATGCTCGTGTTTAGAGGGAGACGTTGGTGGAGCGCGCGGATCGCGTCTGTGGAGTTATTACTGAAAGCCAGCAGACCCCTGGGGCACACTTGGGACATACTACGGAGATGTAGCACAGGCAGGACGAGGCTACCTACGAGTGCGTAAGCTCCCCACCGCAGCGGTGCTACTGTGACTGGTTTGGCGCGAATAAACTCACCCCGACAGATGCTCACCGTGACTTTGCGCGTAAATACTACAGACCAGTTCAAGTTCTACCCTCGCACGCTGAAATAACGCAACGAGGCCCGAATGTGCATTCGGTCCGGTATTGAGAATCCAGTGTTGGCATTTGAAGTTGAAGTTCCTCCATGGGTTTGTCTGACTGCACTAGAGGTCGTACCACCGCGACGATCCAAACGAGCTATTTTTCATTCCCGCGTCAGAGTGCCGATAGCAAGGAAGATTCTCTCGTAGGTTTCATCGAACCTCGCACTGCTCTTTTCGCGTTACGCATCGACTGAGCGCGTACACGAGCACTGGATCCAAACGGAACCAATCTCCCCTAATGAACACCATCTTCTACTATCTGCCCTGTTATAGTAAACTGTTAGGGGAGATCACCATCTCGAATCTGGCGAACGTCTAGTTCTCGGTTTAGACATGCGCCGACAACGTGTCCGCCTTATCGTCGACCTTAGAGAAATCATGATTTTGCGAGGATCCGCAGGTCACAATCGGCGCCTGGAGTCCTGGACACGAATACTCAGATATCTCTGACCCGATAACGTTGGTTGCCAGAAGTCGTTCCTTGTGGACCACCCCTCGCCAGGTCGTTGGCCAAGTTCACATGATCAACAACCATACTATGAGGGCCAGAATATTGAAACCCGCTTGGAAATCTCGCAGCTTGGACACGGTTGAGCTGGTCACAATCTGCAAAATGTGATTCGGACACCCCGGGCCGAGGCGGTACTGAGCATTCAGAATATCCGATGGTACCTTGCAAACCTTTGCACCACTTCGAGTCAGCACTGTCGGAATCACCACCATAGTTTTAGATTGTAGACGTTATCCATTGATTTGTGTTGGTCGCTAGAACATGACGTTTGGATGTTCGAACAAAACCTCAACTTGTGCTCGACATTTTCGTTAGAGGCCTATAAAATGGGCTGTTCGACAACGTGCGTTGACCATGTTAGGCACGACCTGCACGCTTCCTATATCCGTTAGCGGGACCGAGGACGACCTCGGGATTTCTGCAGCGGTCAGATCGTCCATTCGATTCCAGTGGAATATAGTCCCAGAAGCCGTAAGCGCAAGTGTGACGAATCGTAGCGATTTTGGAGCATAGAAAGAGGGCATACGTGAAAGAAAAAAAATGAAAATGTTGGTATCGTGACTGACACGAGGATAAGTATAAAATCGCAGAGGAAACAAGTCCACAAGTAGAAGAGAGTACAGGTTAGGAAAGATTCAGTACCGCAGCAATGTTAGGGTATAGAAGGGCCAGATCGTATGTTGGTGTTATCTCCACTCCACGCTGTCGTGCCTGTGATTGCAGG
>JBBPRH010000116.1:0-59219 GCA_038092915.1 Boletus pseudopeckii
GTACGGCGGTCATTACAGGACTCACCGCCCGTAGGCCCTGGACCACTTTAAATCCAGACACATTTCTTTCTGTGGTGCTCAAGAGCCAAACGTGTTCTATTTCGTCCCAACAGCCATAGGCTGAGAAATCGATGCCCTCGAATTCATTGGTCTGATAGTAGGTGGTATAACCCACCTCGCGAAATGCGGGGCCCAGCTTGTCCTCATTCCCCAAGGAACGCTGTTCGACCAGACCAATGATGTTCGTCGTTTTCCTCAGCGTATCTTGGATGTATAGCTATTACCTCGCTGCTTTCAGGGAGATTTTCCGAGCCAAGCTATTTACAGAACACCTCATCGGAACCAGGACGACGATCATCGGCCTTGTTTGTCTGTCTTCTGATTTTCCGTGCCACGCACCACTTGCCCCAGTTGGAAGGTGTCAGTTAGAAGACAAGGACGGTGTGTCTAGCACGAGATCACGAGCTCTCCGCACAGGACTCGCAGCTTTTGCGGGTTCTCCTTGGGGGTGCACAGGCAGCCTTTTGAGAATGTTCGGGTATTCACGGGTTGTTGCCTACTGACCATGGTACCTTACTCAAGGGACACTGTAACTTACATTTCTGTTCACTATAGCACAACGCTAACATACATTCGCTCGAGAACCACGTTCCGTCCATCTCGTGTACATCTCGCTAGAGCTAGTGTTTTAAAACGCAATATAACAGATCTGGCAGAAGATGGGAGGGACCCGATCGACGAACGACTCGTTTGTTTAGTTACAGTCGTAACTCAGCAACGGCTCGAACGCCACTGCCATGCGCATGCGATTCGTGCAATACGAGGTCCAAACTCAGTTCTCAATGGACCTCACCAAGATGGTTCAACATAAGCTCACTGAGGGAAGTAAAAGCAACCATTATTAGTCTCTGGTGCATTGTTAAGTGGTACCAATGTAGAAAAAAATCATTGACTCGGACAATCACCAGAAATCAGTTTCATGAGCTGGCACTGATTTGCTCATTTCTGCTACAGAAAATTAGTCTCAATGGCACTGAATTTGTGGTATCATAGTAGTGAAAACCACACATTCCTGGTGTTATTTGTGGCTTAAGTGTTACTGTATATTTCGTACTCTGCTACTGATCTGTGGTACCAGCATAACTAAGAATCAGTCGCTGTGTCCCTGGATCTTCTCGCTGTTGATAATTTTATAATTTACACCTGCGACCATGCATGAACTCAGTAGCATTGGGGACTCGACACTACTATCTCAAATAGATCCGGGTCCTTTGACCCTGCTGTATCTGGTCTGACGGGTGCCACAGCACACGCGACGCAGGACAGGGGTTGAGTCGAATATCGTGCGGCGCCCCACTAATACAATAAGTCTGCTTGACAGCGAAGATTAGCTGAGCCTGTCCACGTCAAACAATTATACCTGACATACATATCAGAGCGTTGTCCTTGATTAATGCAGCCCCCAACACAAATCGTCTCCTGTTTCATGTCATGAAGACTCAGGTGGTGACGGTAGAGATTCCTACAGCTGGAGAGCCACGTCAGTGATGAATCCATTAAAGGAACAGTGAATGCCCCACGACCACCGTTGTGAGAACGACCTTTGATTCGACGACGTTTCCAATGAAAGACAACATTTGGGGCGCTGATAGTGTCTTTGATGACGAGCTTTATGACGTGGGGGGAATGAAGTCGTCGGCGGGGATGTCTGGGATGTGGTACTGTGGCCCGACAGCACACTTCCCGTTGATGCTTGGGAAGTCCGCGACGTCACAAGGTCAAAAGCACCACCCATCACTGCGGTACCGTGGCCATGTAGGGAAAACGCAACCTAAAGGCAAGAAGGACGCACGTGTGTTCAGCTAATCCACTAACCTTCTTGACCGCCGGTGCATCGGCATCTGAGGTGAAGGTATGAAACGCGTCCGCCATTGTTCTCTCCAAGTCGATTGCCTCGTCTGAAACAATCTCCGAAGAAATTATCCCCTTCATAGTGGGTCACGCTGGCACATTTTCTGGAAGAGATTGTAAGGAATTGGCTACGATGAGAACTGAGCTGTGAAAACATACCGCCGACAGAGTACACCTTTTTGCGAGGGATCGACAGTGATGCAGCGGTCCAACGATCCTACCATCAGTTCTGACGTAGTCTTCACCAACAAAGCCAATAACCAATGTGTGGGGAAACTTTCGTCTCGATGTACAGCAACTTGGCTGCGTTATAAAATCTGCTCCGAGCTTACTGTAAAAGTTTTCAAACTCTTTGAATGCATTCAGAGGTTTCAAGTCCGGTTTTCAACCAGCGTTAATGTTAATCTGTCGCAAACGAGTAGTGCAAACGTAAAGAAAATGGTGCACGAACTCGGCGTACGTATCTGAAATGCGTCGTCTTGGCACTGGCAAAGCCCTTGCCACTCACCGAGGCTCGTATCCGCCGAAGCTATACTGAGAAACTCGTCAACAACAGCTTCCCCTAGTGCGAGGGCTGCTGAACCGCTCAAGGACAGCGGAAAGATTGAACGGTCAGGCCTGCCAGCAGAGCCGAGGTTTACTGGAATGACGACAGGCCGACGATGTGCCATGCTCGACACTCTGTAGACTGCAGATAAACCGGTATTTTGTGGCCATGGGTGCAAACAACTAGGGGAACCTTTTTTTGCTGTTTGGAGGCCAAAGCTCCATGAGGCTGGAATTTTTTACTATGAGCACATGGGGTACATTGCGAAGAGTCAGTCATACATACCTTGATCACTAGTATTACTGTTTCTCGGGGATTCAGCGCGATTAGTCGACAAGTTAGAAGGTACTAACAAAGACAATGCAGGTTCCACGGAAATTTACCATACTGGTAGCTGTAAGTTAACAACGTTCTTGCCAGCTGGGACTCGCTGATTAACCCGTCAAACCCCGCGGCCCTTGACAGCCATATAACTTACTGTAGGATAAGAACACGCTCGACGCAACATGATCATAATCGACACGAATTATCGGGAACAATAGGCAAATACCGTCTAGGATGATGGACTAGGTATGGCCGGAACCCCTCTAGCAACAAATCCAATTCGGCGTGTCCAGTGGAAAGTAGTGCGAACAACCCGTTCGAATAAGTCCTCGTCGACATCCACAACGCGTGAGCGCAGCTTGCGCCAGCTGAGCCCATGCCGGATGTCATCAAATCGGGCGACCACCTCATCCATTTTTGGTCGCTTATCTGGGTCTGCCTGGATCATACTGGCAACTAAGGGTTTCATGAACTCAAAGCCTCGTTTTTCCTGTGGATTCCAGATCAGCGACCGCAGAGTTTGACCACCATATGGTAAAGCAAGCAACTGACCAGGATAAAGTCCATCTTGATAGCGTTACCGATATAGAAAACGTCAGTAGCGAATGGATCGCGAGGCTCATTGGAGTTCTGGAACTCGGGAACCTGTTTGTCACCACCCCAGATCGGTATTTCCCTAGGATTAGTATCTGAAGGATCGTAGCGCCGAGAAATCCCGAAATCGATGAAATAGTATTTCGGGGGTCGTTGAGTACGCGTGGAGTGCTTGGCATCACCAGTACAATCCTTGCTTAGATTGATGGCCACGGGATGAAATGACTCAGGATAGAGATGAGTAGGATCCAGCATGATGTTTCGATTCATGCAATCTCTGGCGAAAAATCAATGTAAGAGCAAAATACTGGCTACTCAACGCACCGATGGGCAACTCGGTGCCTATGCATGAACTGGAGCCCCTGAAAGAATTTCAAGGCATAGTCGTCCCTAGCCACAAATTCACATTACCTCAAACAGCTGGCGGAAGCACTCCACCACTTCTCCGATGGTATCGAAACGAGGATCATTGTAAGGCCGAAGTAGGGGCATAACCATAATCATTGTGTTGTCTTCAGCGTCCAGTGTGAAGACCTCGTAGACAGGGACGCAATGGTTTACAGGCTGCGAGGCGAGAGCTTGTGAGGAAAAATACAAGGCGATATCTGCTTCATATGGATGGTCTCCTCGTTTTATACGCTTTAAGGTGACCACTTTCCCATCCGAGATTCGAGTTGCATCCATGACTCGGCTAAACTAGGACGACATGAGACAGATACCAACGGTAGAAAGAAAACTTGCGTACCTTTAATCTATTGCCGTCTTCACTGTCTGACCAGTCCCTGTTCGATGGTTTCCAAGAAGGGACCCACTGGGGGGAATAGCGAGGACGTAGCAGATATCCATGGTTGTTCAGTTGCTTGTAGCGATCACGCCACCAAACCTCCCTAGGATCTAGTTCTTCTGGCGGGATGCGGTCATTTGTTCCCCACATTGCAAGCACTTTCTGGGAAATCTGGGCGTCCACCTCCACTGTCCGTGACATCGTTGATACCACCGAAATGTGCGGTTCAACAGTAGTGTGCACCAGAGTGCCAGTTGGTGTGCCATAGTAGGCATGCAAACCTCGTGCTAAAATACACACAAATACGCACCCACAACGGTACCACGTGTCGTCAGTAAGTTAATTGATCGTCGCGGAACTTGAATCGGAGGCATGCGCTGGGTAGATACGGCGAAATATCTGACCAAATAAGAGTGTGGAATATCATTGATACAGACGAATCAAAGTATCTCGAGTTCTACCTCTGCCTCGTTCTTCACTCATATTCAGCGGGGACCTCGGTTTGGAACATTTATTTCGTAGTTGATAGCGCTTGTCTGCTCACCTAGTCTTAGATATTTATCCGTTCCACAGACTCTGAATTCGTGTAACCTCGAAAAGTACCACCAAAGTATTTCTGGGATTCGAAGATGGAAATTATTCATTCCTTGGATGGAATTCCAATTTATTCTGTCGTCGCAATTCCCCTTATAATCCCCACACGAAACTGTTTCCACCCCGTTACTCCCCACCGCCTCGGAACACCTTCAATCAATGGCTTCCACGGACCCCGCTGCTGTGATCCTCCCAATCAACCTTGGCGCCGCTTCCGCGTATGACCAGAGTATTTTCCCCCTTGCGTATTATGAACCCGGCAACAATCTCACCAAAGGCAGCATTCTGATCAAAGCGACACTGGAGGAAATGGAGAAGATCAAGGAACTAGGCATCGATCTCAATAAGAACGATGACTTCATTTTTGATACGAGGCTCAATCTTGAAGCGTCAGTGCTCATCCACGGTACACACGTCTGCTCATGTTCTAGCAGTCTGAGAGCGAAAAAGGAAAACTTACAAAATAATGGCAAAACTCTCAACCCGCTCAAAGCATTTCTGAACTACAGAGCAGCCCGGCTATTCCATGCAGCATCGAAAGCTCTTTTTGTTCAGACCCAGGTTGGGTTACCCGACTACTGGTATGCAATGTCTACTGAAATACACCACGTTTAGCGCACGTCTGAGATGATCCGCAGAGAGGCAGTGGAAGAGCGTGTGAAGCGTATGGAGCGTATGGAGTGTGTGCGGGTAGTTCCACCTACACAGATACGAGTGGTGAATGGTAAGCTCTGAACTGGTTACCTGATTGCACTTTCAATATTCACACTTCGTCATACCTCAGGCGAAATACCACCGGGCACAATGATTGACGGGGTCATAGTTGAGCTTCCCAACGGATGGAACGCCAATGCTGAACAAACGATCAATGATGCAACGGAGATGATAGCTACTAGTGACCCATTCCAAGACAACTCCCTCATTCCACAACTGGGCGATGGTGAGGAAGTTGGGGTAATCAGGCGTGATAATGACTGATAGGATCCAAATAGATGAGCATGCAATCTCTCTCGCCAATACTGAAAGTATACTCACCCAAGATGTGTATGATTCGGATGCTGATGCAGGCAACGGGACTTCTGCTGTCTCCACCGATCTACAGCAATCCCATCCGACAAGTCCCCAATCTATCAATCACTTCTATATCTACCAGAACTCCATAGTCGCAACAAATTCTAACCTTACTGGACCCGCAATTAGTCGTGGCTCACATACCAGAGGAAGTTAGTTTCGATCTCTTTCGAAAAGTGTGATATTGACACCTCCGCTGTAGCGTCAGTTACTCAGCAGTTTTCACCATAATGTCATGTGCATTCTCCCACCAATCTATGTAACACCTTGTAGTCGTAGTAAATATATGATTCGTACTATCGCGTTTTCCACCTGTACGCCACTGGCAGTCGCGTCAAAGTCTTTACATCGTACGAGCAATAGCCTTACTAATGCCTCTTGGACCAAACTTAGATGGTATTGTACTATAACGACCCAGACTCTCAGAGGGGTACCCGCTGTTTTGTAAAAAGATTTCCGAAGTCGTCATGCTGGTGAAATGTACAAACTGCATAATACAAGGAATCCTGCTCTGTTTAGTTGCTGAGGCTGTGGCAGGCTAAAGAACGGCCCTACATACACATCTAGGCTTGCGCTTCGTCATCCACACCGTTCGTCAGAAAAATCGAGCAGTCGATAATGTGGATTTGGTCTAAGGAGCACCAACCGTTTAACGTTCCGGAGACGGTGAACTCTGGCGGATCCCACCTATACAAGATGTCGGCGTGTTGCTGAAAGAGTAGACGCACGGGAGTACTCGCATCGTTGAATAGACAGTGGGGTCCGCTTGCAGAGCAGAAAAGGAGGTACCCAGCTCTTCATGCCACGGAGTGAGCTGGCAAACGTGTTTTGCGTGAAAGATGCTCATCCCCTCCTGATACTCCGGGCCGTCCGCCGTCCGCTCCTTCTCATGCTTCCTCAATCTCTTTCGCAACTCCGCTAGCAGCCTCTGCATGACTGCATCAATTGGCGAGTGCTCTCCACCGCAGGGGTTTTGAATCTTGATGGTGGCACGCTCGCAGGGGCTTGAGTGTCGTAGTCCAGGTGGGCGTCTGTGGCCGACATAGTACGTCGCCAGTATTCTACCCCATGAATGACCGGCTAGTTCAAAGTTGACGCTGATACAGAGATGTTCGAGAACGTTGTCGAGCTCCTCCATGAAACGGTCAAGTGTGCAGGATTCTTTGGGGACGTCTTCTGGATGAGAGGACTCACCGATACCAATTCGGTCGTAAAGGGTGAGTGGTATATTATAAAGCGAGCGTGAAGTTCTTTAAAGGGTATGACATAATGATGTGAAAGACCGGGGCCACTGGCACCGTGGGGCACTAGCAGGGGTCGAACACCCGAGTCGAGGCCGCCGAATGTCACGTACCACGTCTGGTAAGTACGTTTCGCCTCCGGCATGAAAGTCTGTCCTCCCGTTGGTTTCAGACAGAGTGGGGTCACAGTGAGTTTATGCATATCTCCTTGACCAACATCTTTCGGAGTGGTGCCAAACTTTGCCGTTTACAGATACTTGTGCGGTAACGAAATACGCAATACCCTATCACGTTTGATCTGCGACGAGTTTTCATGAAAAGGATCAGCGTGAATTCGCAAGTAATCATTACTGACGGGCTGTGGACCATCAATGGAAGTCGATCGACGTCCGAACTGATAAAGCCCATCAGAAACGTATGTTTTTGATTCAGAATCATCTTGAGATTTTCACATGCACATGTGATACACAATTGACACCGAACCTTTCATACTCAAGCCACCGGGATTCCCAAGGCTTGAATGAGGTAATACTACACAGGATACCCCGAGGTTGATGACCTTGTGTGCCGTTTGAGTTGAAACTTGAAGTGGCCCAACACGTGTTCCAGCCACGTTCCGTGGATAGAGACCCTAATTTTCTGTGTACACTTATCCATTTGTCCAAAGGTGATGAGGTGATTGATTACTCTTCCCGAACCCGCGCCAACGTTCCATTGTCCTCACGCAGACCTGTCGCTTTCCCAGTGGCAATCCGTGTAGACAAGGCCGCTCACTATAACATCCAGTCGGACGAGGGTAATAGCTGAGTTCGACGCACTCGTTCCGCCAAGGCCCAGGGGGCGCACAGTCATCCTCGCCGGCCTGGCAAGGCGCGGAAAAACCGTCACTTATCCGATCAAGCTTCTCCACCAGCTCGAGTGTCTGGGCATCATCCGCGATAATGTCAGTTCTCGCGAGCCACCGTCTCACCCCACGAAGCCTTGCATGAATTATTTGTGCCGGTCAGCTTTGTGCAATATCAACACGCGAGAATAGAACATTCGGTCGACCCAACAGGAAAGGGTGAGAAAGAGTATGACGCTGTTCGTCAGGATTGGGGAGGCCGTGTGATGAATCATGACGTAGAGAGGACGCACAAACCCAGCTTTGGGGCTGAATGACGATGCATCGATGATGGTGGACTGCTGACCTCCTTCTTGCCACGTAGCACCGCACGCCTTTGCGACGAACATTTGCCCAAATACATACATGGCTGCAAAAATCAGCAAGTGCGCTGCCTCGACAACACCGACTCACACGCAGTGACAGAAGTCCACCTCATGACATCGCTTCGCTGCCTGAAACAATCAAAAAGCCATCGACGATTCGTGGCGTGGTTTGTCTACGGATTGGATCACGGGCATCCAAACGACCGATTAATATTGTTCACACTCTTGGAGAAATTCTGTCGACTGCGGAAAACGTTACCCCGTAACTCGCATCTACATGACGTCTGTGGCGTGTGTAACATTACCGCTTGACGACCACACGCCGTTGAGAGCCATGCTTGGACGGTTAGCAAGAACGGAAATCATAGGCGATGACTTGGATCATGAGGTTGACTTACATTAGACTCGAGCTGCTCAAAAAGCTCGGCCCGGTTGGTATACAAGAGTGACTGGGCTGTGCCAATATGTCGTTGACATTCGTCCCCGGTTAAGCACAGCGTCATAATCGCACCCGAGACAACGACGAACCATGTACTGTCATCAGAGTCGATAAAATAAAATATGCGCAAACAAAATCCCCGCCTCTACCGCGCGCTGGATATCGGGCTCGGTCACGAGATGAATGGATCTAAAGGCAGATCATTCGACGGATGCAATATATTTTCCATTTTGTCATGTGCAAATGTCATGAAATAATATTGAAATGCAAAATATTCAATGACTGAACTCTTTTAGCAGTACATTTGCGTCATTTGCACGTGTTTTGACTGCAAAACTGTTAGAAATACCAAATCTTTTGTGACCAAAATGAGGCGATGTTTGTTTGTGGATATGAATTGACTCACAGTGTCCCACGGTTTTATTTCGCTTTATTTCCGAACAACGTCGCCACAGGCAGTTCAGAGCCGTGGCTAGAGGACCCGACGGCTGGCAAGAAGAGAAATCAAGAATCATGTTCCAATGCTGACTTCCGCTAGAGCTACTCGAAATGAGCAACCGTTATCAACGGATGCTGTACTGAGGCAACATGAGGCGTAAAAATCCTGCTTCAGGCGCGGCAAGGTAAGTGACAGATGTCGTCTGGCAGTTGGATGTTCGGATACGTTTGGTGCACTGCCATTCATTTGGAAAGAGGTTATCAGCCAGGTCACCATGGTCAAGACATATACCCACTCCCCCCTCACTGCTGATCGTGCCTGCCTCCCTAACTGACATGTCATCCAACTCGAGTTGGGTCCCAAGCGAAGACGCTCAAACCCTCTTCTCGGAGAGATGCTGGCTTCAAGGTGCCATTATCAGCTCGATCGCCTACGGTATCACCGTCGCGCTATACTTCTTGTCGTTCCATGGGCTCACTCACGAGAAAAACCATGCGGAATTCAGAAAACGGTTACCTCTGCTGATTTACATCACCCTCTCCTTCATTCTCGGTACCATCTTCATGATCTCACTCGCGGCATTCACGCAAATGGCATTCATCGACAATCGTAATTATCCGGGTGGTCCAAGCGCGTACGAGAACAATATGTTCTCGATCCCTATAGACGATACGGGCAACGTAGCGTTTGTTCTGTCCAACTGGTTGTCCGACGCTTTGGTGGTCAGTATGCATGAAATCGGATGGTCTACTTGACGGCTTATCCCAACGTCAGGTGTGGCGTTTCAAAGTCATTTATCAGGAATGTCGGTCCCCTATCTGGATCGTGGTGTTCTTCCCTTGCCTGATGCTCGCAGGGTCTGTGGGTCAGTATCTCGAGTTTCATTCTAAGCTTGTGAGAATGCCTGACAGTTACTATGAAAATGCAGTCATGGGGATCATGTTCCTCATTCAAGTGTCGACCACGAATCCCTATGTCACGGGCGGTATCAATTTTACGCTGCCATTTTTCAGCCTCTCGCTCGCCTTGAACATCATTCTTACCATTGCCATCGTTCTCCGTTTGCTGGCCATGAGACATCGCATCGTGTCCGTGCTGGGCTCAAAATACGGGACGCACTACACGTCCATTACAGCGATGACCGTCGAATCCGCCTCGCTCTACTCTGCCGTTTCCATCGCTTTTCTCGCCCTGTTCGCGACTGGAAATGCAGTGTCGCAGGTGTTCCTACAGTCCTTGAGCCAAATCCAGGTTTGGGCTTTGTTTGGAATGCTTTACTGTCTTCTTTTCTCATCCATCATGACAGACTATCGCCACGCTACTCATCGTGTTCCGGGTCTCGCAGGGTAAAGGTTGGACGACGGAGACTGCGACACGTGTGATGACAACTCGGGGGTCGGACGAGTTGGGCAAGATACGGTTTGGCATGTCGCCTGGCGCTTCGGTTACGCTGGGAGGTTCTGACGAAGTGACGAAGAACGTTGATGGGTATGCAGCGTAATTGTACCCTATGAAACACCCATGTCGATGGAGAGCGGGCTTTTCAGAGCGTCATTGTATTTATTTGAGAAAGGATTTATATAACAGAGTCTTGTTTTCGGGATTGTTGAGATCTGAATCGTCTTGCACTTGCGCTGGGACGTATTGGAGACACGGCCGTCATGATGATAGGTCCTTCCATAGAGCCTGGCTAGTACTGGGGCTTGCTGCAGGGCGACTGATCGAATCATTCAACAATTGCCAGGTCGAGTCAAGCACTGTGACCAAGAGTCCCTCCGGTCTACAGGAGTATCAACCGGTACAAATGAGAGATGACCAACTTGAAGCTATTCATGAGCGGATTGGTACGCCAACTGTACGGGAGGGCCTGAAGTCTAGGTCGGGTGTACGTCGATCTACGGCCCGTAAGTACATTGACTCCGGCCCGAGGCTAACTCTTACTTAATCAAGTCCTCCCAGCAATCGGATCTTGCGTTTCGTTGGTTTACGGTCCATGTCATGCTCACGATGAACATGTCCATTCGAATCCAACGCGCCCTCGTCCGTGGTCCTCTCCTCCGCACCCACTTCCACACCGCCCATGCCCTCCTCGCCGCCCGCAAAGTCCTCCACATTTTCAAGCTCGCCGATATCGGCGAAGGCATCACCGAATGCGAAGTCATCAAGTGGTCCGTCGACGCACTTTTCTCTCTCTTTGCATGTTACCTTGCACCTATTTTCTAACTTCGACTGAATCCACGCGGTGACGTCCCCTTTTTTTTTTTTGGCAGGTCCGTCAAGGAGCGGTCGTCCGTGCAGAGTTTCGATGCGCTGTGCGAGGTCCAGAGCGACAAGGCGAGCGTCGAGATTACCTCGCCGTTTGACGGGGTCGTGAAGCAGCTCTTGGTGCAGGAAGGTGAGATTGCGAACGTAGGCGCCGGGCTGTGTGTTATCGAGGTCGAGGAGGAGGAGGATGTTCCGCAGGCGAACCCGGACACGTCGGTGATACCTACGCCTATCGCAGAGAACACGCAAGATCCGGTTGTGTCGGTGGAGGGAAGCGGTACGAAGCGTTGGGAGCGAGGTGAGGTGGAGGGAGATGCGGAGGTGAGCGTACGACGTACGGACAACAAGCATCCGCTCGATCCGACGAATACGGGGTCGATGTCGTTTGCGTCGTCGGCGTCGGACCATGCTCTTGCCACGCCTTCCGTGCGCCACTTTGCACGTCAGCAGGGCGTTGATATTGCTGCTCTCGCACCGGGCAGTGGACGGGACGGACGTATCGAGAAGAAGGACGTCGAGGCGTTCATTGCTCGAGGACGTTTCGTCCCTGGGGTAGAAGCGGGAACAGCGAGCCAGGCTGTTCAGGAAGAGGACAAGGATGTCGTGGTCGAGTTGGGCAGGACGCGGTATGGAATGTGGAAGGCGATGACGCAGGTGTGTCGTCCCGCAGCTGTCTCCCTCGCGTGGCTGATTATCCTATCCATGTTTCTCAGAGTCTCGAGATACCCAGATTCGGGTACGTGTTTTCATGTCGACGAGCAATATATTATTGACGTCTGGTATAGATACTCTACCTCGTTGGATCTCACGCGCTTCCATGGTGTGCTACCGTTGTTGAATGCGAACATCCCAGCCCATTACCTACCGCCATCATCGACCCCAGTGCGCTTGCGCGCGTCACAGATGGTCAACCCATCCGCGCTCCACCCGGCACCTGGCCCACCATCCATCCCAGAGGGCGCTACATTTTCCAAACTGACATATCTCCCATTCCTGCTCAAAACGCTCGCTAATGCCATGATGGAATGGCCCCTCTTCCGCGCGTCCATCACGCCCGCCTCGGTCGCGAGCGCGAATAGCAAGCCGACGCTCACCGTTCGCCCCACAGCTGACGTCAGCCTGGCACTGACCACCCCGACAGGGCTCTACACGCCGACGATCGGCGCCGCACAGACGCTCTCGATCCACGGACTCGCCTCACGCGTGGCGCAGCTCGCGTATCTGGGTCGCCAAGTACCGTGTGGACTGACGCCGCGCGAGATGCCACGACGGGGCGGGACGATTAGCGTGAGCAACGTTGGTGCGATCGGGCAGGGAGAGCACGCGAGTCCGGTGCTTGTCCCTGGGGGTGGGGTGGCGATCGTGGCGATTGGACGGGCACGATGGGTGTGGGATGTGAGTGAGGGGGTGTGGGATGCGACGGGTGGGAGTGGGCAGAGACGGCTCAAGGTGGACGTGAGTTGGAGTGCGGACCATCGGGTCGTCGAGGGGGCTGAATTGGCTGCGTTTGTGGAGACGTGGCGGGGGTGGGTGGAGAACCCGGAGAGGCTCATTGCAGAGGGGGTTTGAGTACATCCATGACCATCCCTTACTTTATCAACGTCATCGATTTGAGCGGTAAGGCCACAGCTAGCACCTGGCGGATGACACGGGGGGAATATTGTCGTACAAGGCGTACCACGAACTATCGTTTGCGTGTCATATGAACCTGACTACGGTGGCATTATAATTAACCTCGGCATCGGTCCTGGCTATCCATAACACGTGGGCTTTCCATCCATATCACGCCGTTACCGGTGCTCTCCATCACGCTCGCAGTGCCATGCCCACCATATAAACAGCCATCAAGAACCTTTTCCCTGCGCAACTCAACACTATCATGACCACGGCCCTCGCTGCCGCGCTCGCCTTCCATATCTCCATGTCGCCCCCCACTGGTCCCATCTCGTTCACACCCGATCCAGATCCAGACACAGTTGATAATAGGCGCGCCATCCGCGCTACGGCTCGGTTCATCGCCGCGGTGCTCACAAAGGTCCGTGCGTCCACCCGTGCCCGTCCCCCCGTCCTCATGCTCTCCACATTGAATCCCTAGGGCCTCTACTGGGCCTCCGCAGTCACAGACACGCTCGTCTTGCTTGCGCCGTACGTCGCCACCGCCTCGTCCCCCGCGCTCTCCCCACTTTCACTTCCCATCTCTATCCCTCTCATGAGCGCACTCCTCAGACCTCCGACATCGGGAATGGGCCAGGGCCAGAGCCTACCCTCATCCTTTCCCCTACCTTTCTTGCCGCCGTTACCTCTGGTGACCATCGCGGGAACGACGCTCGCCATCACAGGCGCACTCCTCCGTCGCGCCGCCTACCGCTCCCTCGGCCAATTCTACGCTTGCCCCAATCTAGGCGCAGGTCCGTGCAAGCCTTACCAAAGCGCACGGAACCATCCACACAGCCCAGGGCATGCCCACGCGCTCATCACGACCGGACCCTACGCGTTCGTCCGGCATCCGGGGTACGCAGGGCTTGTCCTGTGCACGACGGGCCTCGTCGTGCTCCATCTCGACGCGCTCAAGATACAGTTGAGCTCGAGCGGGGTGTCATCTTGGGATATCGCTGAGAGGGTGAGTGTGTGGATGTGCACGGTAGCGCTCGTTTGTGCCATCCTGAGCACGGTAGGCGCGGTGTGGAGAATCCGGGACGAGGAGCGAGCATTGAAAGCACGGTTCAAGGGGGAGTGGGAGGCGTGGGCTGGGATGGTCCAGTATAAACTATTTCCGGGGTTGCATTGAGATGATGACATGTATGAGGCAAATAAGAGAAAAAAATAAAAAGGAAGTAAAATAGAATACGATAAAAAAAGGTTAGCTGATCAGAACCAGCCAACGGCACACAGAATATCAATCAAACGTCAAGATAAGAAAAAACGAGATCGAGTGGGTGCGGACATTCGCCAGAAGGTGTTACTTGCCACGCGCTTTGTTGGCGCAGGTCCGCGAACAATAGGCACTTTGTCCCCTAGCCCTCGGTTTCCTCCGACAGTACTACATGTCATGTCAGTAAACCATTCCCGTGGTACGATCGCACGAGAGCGAAAACCAAGACCCACTCACCTTGCACATCGCCGCAGCACTGTCTGCACACGTACGACTGCAGTAGTTGGAGCGTTGATAGGCCGGTTTGGCGCGACAAAACTAGAAGAGACGGTGAGGCAGAGACAGAGAAAGTAAGCTCGAAAAAACGTCCGTATGGCGAGGTGCAACGGATGACCGACCTCACACACCCCATGCGTTGAACCGTGATTGCCCGACACGTGAATACGCGGTGCTTGACGCTTGTTCGTGCTGGCACGTCCGTGAGAGCGATGATTCGGATTCGATGCCGGCGCCGGCGTTGGAGTACCCCCGCTAGGATCATTCCCTGCCAGAGCAACGTCCTACTCTTGAGCATCACACACCAAACAAGCACGAGAAACAAGGAGCGCAAACATACGTAGCTCGCCACGCAGGCGCATGAGCGCCTTGCCCAATTCGTTATTTCCCGTTCCGTCCGCCCCGATTCCCCAGAACCAATCCCGTGGTGAATCCTTTTTTAAAAATAGAAGATAAAAATAAAATGATGTCACCCTCCTTGAGATTGCGTGTATTGAATGTGGAGGGATGATGACATGGACATACCTCGACGAGTTCTGCGTCGCCGGTATTGAGGAGAATCTGTTGCAAATCTTGATGCTGTGTGAACTTGAGTTTCAACGCTGTTTCCATCTGTAAAATCGTCATAGGGGGACAAGGGACGAGTCATGTCAGACGCGTCCATTGGAGGTCGAGTAGGAGGGTGCGGGAAGGACATACCTTGGCGACATGGACATGCGACCAGTCTGATCGCACGGCCGTCTTGTGCCGGTGCGCTTCGTCAAAGGCAACCATCGGTTTCGGACCAGACGTTCGTATCCGCTCCGCGATTTGCGGATGTCCGTCGAGAAACTGTCCAAATCCCACCACGTCAGTCCTTTACATTCCCTTTTTCACAACTATTTCCCGCCCCCCAAAAAAACAAAAAAAGGCTCACCTTGAACGCCTGAAAGAGATGTTCGCTCGTCGGGTAGCGTTTCCCGTCGTACACCACCTCGTGGGGCGAGAAATTCGTAAACTCGTAATACGGCTTGTGTTTGTCGTAGAACAAAATCTTGGGGCGTGCGTGCGCGTGAACCCAGCCTCCGGACGGCGAGATGACGATGTGAGTGTCGCCGGCATCCCAGCATCGTGCACAAGGTGAGAAGAGGGAGTGAACGAGACCCATGAATGCGCGCCGAGTTGCCAGCCAAGGGAACGCGAGTTTTTCGGAGAACTGGAAGAAAAAGGAAGGGCAGGCGCGAAGCGTGCGGGCATACTGAGGCTGTTTTCTTTAATTTTAATGACGAGAAATGAGGTCGAGGCGTTGCCCGAAGGCAACGTTGACTCGTTTACATAATGCGCCATGCTCATGGGGCCTAAAAAGTTATGGGCTGTAGACGACAGCATTGTTATTGACACCACTGCAGTCAGACCGGTCAGACACGAGGCGTCAATAAAGATGGTCGTGAACGTTTGACTGGTTAGCGTTATTGACTACTTACAAGTTACGGGTCAACGTATGAAGTTGCACTAAACTACAAGAATAGTTATCTAATATTATGTAATTTTGAAAATACGACCCACCATTAGTACTACTGATCCACATGCGTTCAATTGTACGCTTCGACCCCCATCAACACCACCTTTCTGCTGTCGTCGTTGCATGCATCGATAGAAGTTGACCAAGACTGGTTAGTAGCCCGTTCAGGTTCGTGCTATGTACTTCATTTAGTCTCATCTGGATGTCTAGGTATCTATCAAAACCGCCTGTTCTGCGCACTGCCGAGTCACGATCGCCACTTGCAACTCATCGACTTATTTGACAAGAGCCCCGATTTCGGTGCCCAGTTCAACGTGCGTGGCCGAGCCATGCCGGACATTTCGTGCGCTCCTATCAAGCTTCAAGCTTCAAGAGTCTCCCCAGCTCGCTCCTCGATGTTCATATTTATTCGGCGCTCTGACACTGGTCTGCCAAGCCCAGTGTGAAACCCCAAGATGCACGTCGGGATCGACAAGAAGAAGAGGAAGAAGAACGACGTGCGAGAGGTGAACCGCCACGTCCTGAGGCGTGGATGACATACACCGATCTCTACCTCGACGACACCGACAGTGCGCTCGAAATCGACCAACTCTCCACCGCTCAAATCCTCCTCCAGTTCCTCCCCATGGCAAACCTCTCCCTCCCGTTTGAGAACGACTGGAGATGTACCGACGTCAACACGCGTGTCTTGGATGTGCTCCTTCAGGAAACACCAACGCGGCGAGGGCGAGGGCGGCGAGGGTAGAGCCCAGTATGAGTTTAATGAAACCGTCTGGGGTGCGACGACTAGGCGCTACCTAGATCCGATCAACAATCTGTCTGATGAAAATTTTGCGCTCGTGGTCGAAGAGACCCAAGAGACCCAGTGGGTGAAGAAAACCTCACTGCCATCATCGGGTGCTGGCGAGGATTCGGGTGAAGATGGTGAGTATGCGAATCTTTTCGACTTTCGTTGACGGTTGTGTACAGTTTTATTTCAATTTTCCGCCGTGCATGCTTACTAACTTGCAACGGCTGATGCAGGACCGCCGAAAAACGTGGCTGCGGCCCGAATTCCTTGTGGTGGCTCGGTGCCTCTAGCGTTCCCTTCTTAATCATGCTCAGCGGAAAATTTGTCTTATTACACTAAATTCGGAATTTAAGTAAGTGAAATAAGCCGTGATTAGACTTTTGCAAAGCTACTGATGGCCCTGCAGGTCAGTATCCCCTCGGCATCATTGGTCTTTCCGAAGTTTTCAATGCACTGTGACCGGCGGAGGAAGGGGGTCAGTGACGGAAGGTACATACCCGAATCGACAAACATCAACAACTTCTTTTTCGGAATCTGTACAGTAGTAGTAAGTAGGAAAGCACTTTTTTTTACCCCTTCCGAATGTTACCAACTTACCAAACTGGCAGTGGCATGCCAGTGTTACTCTATATAATCCTACCCTATCTCAGCAACTGCATTATTGCCTGGAATCTATCAATGGCCTTCTTCAGTACGGATTCGCGCATCTCCGTATCGCAAATTGAATGCACGGCGAACTACTGCGGAGTATCACAACGCTAAGTTCGGATCATCCTACACCGGGCAAGTATGTGATCACTCGCGTTGCTAGATCTATTTCCGTCTTCTAATGATGTCTAACACTAACATGCAAACAATGTAGGCCGTTATTCGCCCATCGTTTCATACCTTGATTATCTCTCAGCGAATGTCGCCGACACACACCTCGCAAATGCTTTGCCTATGTTGGTGTGCGATTCCTTGAAATGCATCACGGCGTTCCAGGTACAGTCCGCCGAGTATCTCTGCAGGTGTGTCGCGCATGAAATGTGGCAATGCATTCGACTATTGCAGATGGCACGATCTTGCGCCACGACGCCGTTTATACCCGGCGTTCTCAGCCATGAGTTTGTGTTTTAGGCAATTTGAGCATAATGGAACGCGTGCGCATGCATGAGGTAAACTCACCTTGTAGGTCAATGAATTCACAACATCGGCATGGACGAAAGGGTTCATCGCCGTGTCAGTCAAAGAGAGCCAACCTGACGCAGGAATGCTGATTCTGGTCGCCACTTTGGTTGATGATTCTGCCGTTTCTAGGGCGGTATATTCGAAATATTGCACTGTATTATCCTCTTTTGGGATGGCTGATCTGTGTGTTTGATCGCGTTTTGCGGTGCGTTACAAGATCACGAGGTTTTTATTGTGTAGTTAACAGATGAACCTCATCCAGATGATAAACACAAATACGCAATCACATTCCCTCCATATACTCCTTTCCTGACGTGGAGCTACTGATGCTCTTGCAAGTTGCTAGTGGAGTCAGAGTATAAAGTGCCCGAGATCCTAAGTGGAACACCCCCGCCGTCATCACGCACGTCTACGTTTCTGTACATTCATCTATGTGGTATCGCTACCCGCTGCTTTTTCTTGGCACCGTCTTGTTTTCCTCTCAAGTTGCCTCTGGTCTTGGGTCGTCCTGCACTGCCCCTCTAGGTGGCGGCACTGCGGCACACGGGGACCCATACTGGCTTGAGTCAATCCAGCATCAGGGAACGTCTCCCTTCAATCCCAACTCGAGCTCTTACCGGGTCTTCCGCGATGTCAAAGACTACGGAGCCAAGGGTGATGGGGTCACTGATGATACAGCTGCAATAAAGTGAGCTCATTCTGCATATCCTTGTTATTGCTCTCATCGAAGTTCGCAGAGCGGCAATGTCGTCTGGGGGTCGTTGTGGTGTAAGATGCGGATCTTCGACGTATGTGGCTCCTCTGCATACGGATTCTGTGCCCAACATGTTACTTTAGAATCACACCGGCAGTCGTGTATTTCCCTCGAGGGTGAGTACAATGCATTTAGCCATTCTACTTGATCATCCTACACATTGCTCACCGGACCATTAGCACATACCTTGTTTCGTCGGCTATTGACACATACTACTATACACAAATGATTGGAGATGCCAAGAACCCACCGACTATTTTAGCGAGCTCAAAATTTAGCGGATTCGCAGTAATTGGTTGGTCTTTTTAAATTCAACAATCGGCGCAGATCAAACCGTCGATTAGATGCCGACCCTTATATCCCTAATGGCTGGGGTGCTCAGTGGTTCATCAATCAAGACAATCTGTAGGGAGATCTCCTCGACTTTCGTGTGTCCTCCTGAGGCTGGCCTCGTTCTAGCTTCCGCTCTGTCCGAAACTTGATCATTGACTTACGACGGGTGCCGTCTCGGAACACAGCGATCGGTTTGCACTGGCAAGTAGCTCAGGCGACCTCGTTGGTCAACGTCGTAGTTGAGATGTCCTCTACTTCGGGAACGAAACATCAAGGTGAGGAATGGACTGCCTCTTGTTAGTACGAAGCTGATGTATGTGATAGGGATATTCATGGAGAACGGAAGGTGCGCTTTCCCTCGGATGTATTGGTCTAGAGATAGTAATCTGTCTCCATTCTTCCAGTGGTGGATTCATGGGAGGTGAGTGAACGTAATGGCATGCGAAGTAGATGTTCACATGTCGCCAGACATTGTATTTAACGGAGGTAAGGGAGTACCCTAACAAAAAGGGATACATTAGCGAGCTTTCACCCAGGAAAGATTGGTATGGAGGTCGGGAACCAACAGTTCACAGTCCGTAACCTAACAGTCAACAATGCAGTTACTGGTGAGTGAAGTCGCGATCGGGGCAAGTCGACGTTAACTAAGCATTGTTCAGCTGTATCGGGTCTCTGGAACTGGGGTCCGTCATTATACTACGGCTCAAAGGATACTTGGTCTAACACTTCTTGCAGGTTTCACATTCCAAGGAGTCACGATCAACAATTGCCAGGTAGCTTTATCCACTTCCTGTTCGATGGAGCATGTCACTGATGCCGCCCTGCAGATTGGCTTTGCGTTAAAGATGGGAGGATCTACCCTAACGAGACAGGTTAAAGTGTTTTCGAGACTCGTTAGATTGCTTTTGCTCACTAATCATTTCAGGGTGTCGGCAGTGTAGTCATCGTGGATGCTGTAGTCAGCAATTCATCCGTCTTCGTACAGTCATCGAAAACAAGCAATGGGACGCTTCCATACTCTCTAGTTCTCAACAATGTCCGATTGACCAATGTTCCAACTGCGGTTGGTGTCGCTGGGGGAGCCAACATCCTTGCAGGTGGCAATACTACGATCGCCTCTTGGGCCCAGGGTAACGTGTACTCCGGAACCCGTGGTCAGAAAACTTGGATGCAGGGTGATATTATGTCGGCCAGCAAGCCCTCGAGTCTCCTTAACAGCGAGGGGGAAATATTTGGAAAGGGCCACCCCCAATATGCCAACTACGCCACGAGCGAGATCATCAGCGTCAAAAGTCAAGGCGCAAAGGGTGACGGCAAGACCGATGATACTAGAGCCATCCAGAAAGTTTTCAACCAGGTACGGTTCAATACCCCAGGGGAAGCTTGACTTGTCCTCTTAATCATGCTGTCATGCAGTACGCCGGTTGCAAGATCATTTTCTTCGATGCTGGTGTATACTTTGTCACGCACACGATCACTATTCCTGCAGGAACGCAGGTTGTTGGTGAAGCCTGGTCCGTTATTTTGGCGGGTGGGTGGTACTTCCAATCACAGAGACACCCCCGTCCCGTCATCCGAGCGGGTTCCGTTGGTTCCCAGGGTACCATGGAAATCAGCGATTTGCTCCTTACTACAGCCGGCCCTGGTGAATGATACTATTGGTTGAATGTCCGCGCGAACACAACTCATCTTATCATTCCGCAGCTCCCGGGGCGATCATGATCGAATGGAACGTCCATGAACCCGCTGGTAAGCCAGGCGCGGCAGGTCTCTGGGACACTCACATCAGGTATGCATTTCCAGTCAAGTCGGTGAATAGTGCTCAACACAAATATCCAGGTTGGGAGGCGGTCCGTGGTACACACCTCCCGTGCAAGGCAGAGGCTAATACAGCTCTATGTCCAGCCATCGGGTCCGACTTGCAATACGCTCAATGTCCATCAGGCTCTGTGAATTCCGCTTGTCAGGCCGCATTCCTAGGCATCCACCTCACCCGGCACTCAAGCGCCTACTTTGAGGTTCGTAGTGTTGATTGGCTCGCCCCAAATGCATTTTTTCAATGATTAAGCAGGGAACGTGGGTATGGACTGCAGACCATGACCTAGACGCATCTGGTCAAACATCAGTTTTCACTGGCCGTGGCATCCTCTCGGAATCTGCGGGCCCCGTCTGGTTCATTGGCACGTGTGAGTATAGAAAATGTTCATCCTACTTTATGCTAATGGTCATTTCACTGTAGCTTGTAAGTTTCTTGCTGCCCCGTCCATAAATCGAATAGATAATGATAATATCCTTTGCAAGCCGAACACGCGGCGCTCTACCAGTACAACTTGGCGAATGCTCACAACCATTATATCGGTTTTGCTCAGACAGAGACCGTGAGTGACGTCTGATTAGTATGTTGTCAATAAGCTCATGCCGTGCTGTCCCACAGCCTTACTACCAACCTGTCCCCGTGGCACCGGCGCCGTTCAGAGCCAACTCCGCTTATCATGACCCCATTTTCCCCTACAACATCAATTCGGCGTGGGCATTGTACATCCAACACTCATCAAACATCACCATTTTTGGTGAGCAGTCCGACTTATTCCGATACTCGTCTCTCCGTGATTCACACTGCAGCAGGTGCTGGCCTTTACAGTTTCTTCCAAGTATGTCGTAGCCCCCAATTTTCTGTGGCGATTTGGAACCAACATCATTTTCATATCCCAGAACTTTAACCAAAGTTGTATTACTCCATTGAACTGTCAGCAACAGATCCTCAACATCGACTCTGCATCGGCCCCGAGCGTGACCGTATATGGCCTGTCTACCATTGGCACGACATACCAGCTTAGTGTGGATCAAAGTGGCGTTGTCAATGCGAACAGCAACTTGGATGGGTTCCAGGAGACACTCACCGCATGGCATTATTGACCACGAGGAGCGTTAATGATGCTAGAGTATCACGACGGAACTGAGGTCGAAATGATGCTGTGTGTCTGTTTCCGATCTTCTTCCGACCTCGCATGTGGCATAGGGACGTTTATCCTAGACTTGATCTAAACTTGCCAAAGATGTCACTTTTTTCCCATTCTCCACGGAGGCCACGTGTGTTCCTTTGATCCAACGTTGGTCAACTTGCTGACCAAGTCAATATTTTTGACCACTCAAAGGTAAGCTCCGCAGAGTTTGAAAGTATTAATGTTTCAATTTCCTGAACGATTGAGCATGTTTCTCGTTTGCAATAGCGTCTTTGTGTCTGAATGGACCTAGCAGCTGACGCATAAGAAATAGAAATACGAGACAGTACTTAGTGGCCGGATGAGACTTGATGCGAGACAGGCATGATGAACGCGTCAGACTCGACATATGGGCAGAGGAATCTATGGAGTTTAAGAGCAAAATTTTGATGTGGTTGGTTGCGTGATACAGCGCCGAGTATATATCGAGTCTTATCAAGATTCAACTGTCACGGATTCAGAAAGCTCAAACGAGATACAGGCTACCAGCATCCGGTAGAGCTTATCATAATGCCGTGACAGAGGACCTCTTACACGAGACACCTCAAGACTCAAGTCGAGAGGTTCCAATACATTACTCGGGTAAACCTAACGAATTGGCGGCATTGCTCGCCGTATGACTTCAAGGTGTTGTTTGCACATGTTAGGATCGAATGGTCTTGCCAAGCAAGGCCAAATAAACAATTGACTCTGGCTGAGTCGAGATCCATTTATAGCACAACGTCAGTAATGCGACCCGCGATATCTCGAGTGACGGCCATGTCCGCTTGAGCCACTGAGGTCCCTGTGGGCTCTCAATACCTCAAGCAAACGCGCAACATCTCTGTTGCCTTCATCACGACACAGATATCGTAGCGACAATGGAAACAGCCGAAGAATTGCAACAACTCGAAATAACTGCTCTCAAATCTATCTATGATCAAGATTTCTTTGAACCCCCTCCACCCAAGGCATGGAAGGTGCATAAATTTTGTGTCTCAATCAGGCACGCTTTGATCGTTCCTAAGGCTGCAGCCAGGCTTCCCGAATTCATCATCAAAGTCGTTCATCCAGATCCATTGCATGCAGCCAAAGTTTACTTTCACCTTCATACCAGGTAATATCTGCCTTGACACATCTCCCGGAATCATTGCTGAGCAGGAAGTAGATTCCCGAAAACATACCCCACGCTCGCCACTCCCACGTTCACGGTCCAGAAACCTATTCGCGGTATTAGCCATGATGTCGAAGTGGCTCTATCCAAGGCTATCCATGCGGAAGCTCAGAAGTTGCGTGGGTCTGAGATGGTCTTTCAGGTCCGTTGTTCCAATATGTGCCGGTTTGTTTTGAAACGAACACGCAGAGTGTATTCTTAGATCATTACGATGGCTCAAGAATGGATAGCTGACCGCGTTCAGCCACCGAGTGAAGCCTCTGGTTCGCTCGCCACGGAGATGAGAAAACGTGCGATTCAAGAAGAGCGTGTAGGCTTATGTTTCGAGCTAGTTGATTGCAATATTTCTAATATAATGTTGCATTAGGAACGGCGAGAAAGAGAGGAGGCAGAGGCAGAGCGTCAGTCTGAGCTTGCTGCTCGGCACGCTGAGCAACTTCAGGAACAGCTGCAAGCCGATGCACAAAAACATCTCATTGCGAAAGAAATGCAATATAAAGCAGCTCGGCGAAGAGCCCAGTCTGATGCCACCGAAGTACCGTCGGTTGGTGACACATTGACGGAATCATTCCCCGTCGAGGTGGAGTTCAAGGGTATACACTTTATTGCCGTGAAGATGTTCCGTCCTCACAAAGGTTCGTTCTTTCTTTTAGTCTATGTTCGTGTTTAAGCAATGTTATAGAGTGTCTCGGCGTGACATACCTCGCCGAACCCTTGTGTGATGATGTCCATGCCACACTTCCTCTGGAAGTCCACACGATCGAGTTCAACTCCGAATACTATATCAGTTCGCAGGGTAACCATTTCGACCCTTCTCCCTGTATTCTCGATTAATATATTCACATCCAGGCAGAAGGAAACTCTCACAGCTCGAGGCAGAGGTCCAACGTCTTATGAATGTGCATCACCCGAACTTGTTACAAGTTCTTGCTGTCAAACTTTCGTTTCCTCATCTTGGTCCTCCGCGGTTGACGATCTTATCTGAGCAACGACCTGCCCTTACATTGCAGGATCTGTTAGAGGATTGCGACAGCCTTCGTGAAGACAGAGTTTCTGTGAGACGTGCCGCACTTGCGCTGTAATAAATAGCCTCACTAATGCTTAACACATAGGAATACCTCGCTCAGATATTGTCCGCGTTAAATGCTGTACACTCTAGTGATCTCGTCCATCGAGGTATGTCCTTACTCCTAGAACCGTTTCATCACCCTCCAACGTCACATCAACAGGTCTCGATACCACGTGTATCTTCCTTGCAACCCGCGAGAACAGAAGTCATTGCAAGCTTGTCAAGGTGGGGAAAGTGGGTTTTCATGTCCGACTGAAAGACCTACACAGGTCGAACCCTTTTCCTGCGGGCTTAGCACTCATCAGTGACGAGTGTTCCAACCCGGACGCTTGGTACGAATTGATCAATTATTTGTCGCGGGTCCATCCATGTATTCCACCTTAGGCTATCAAAGGAAGTCCTTGACTCCCCGTTGTCATACTCAAAGAGTCGCGATATCCATAGCGTCGGAGTGGTCTCCCTACAGATGCTCCACGGGCAAGGCGTGATGCAAAAGTTCAGTGGCCCGCGTGAAGCCCTCCAAGCTAGTATGTATTTTCTCGTTAGCTGATTCAGCTCAATGAATGAACCATGTGCAGCATCTATATCACCTGCTTTACAAGTTACCATGTTGAACATGCTCATGCTCTCTTCCAGCAAAAAGTCCCAGGTCTCCTGCTTGAGCCTTCTTGCAGATCTAGCATCCATGTCTCTTACCTCCCCGCCACGTATTAATACGCCGTCGATCCCAGTACCGGGTCCGAGGACACCGGTGGGAAATGGTAATCAATCTGGGACTTCACCAGTTAAAGACTATTTCCGTACTCCACCCAGACAAGCAAGTAGGTGGAAGGAGGATTGGGAAGAACTGGAGTTACTGGTACGAAACCGAGCTCTGGAGTAAGATGTGCATTGACGCCAATGGTCTGTAGGGGAGAGGTGCGTTCGGGTCAGTCGTGAAAGCACGCAATAGGATTGACTCTCGCATATACGCCGGTTCGTGACAGCATTTTAAAGCTACAGGTATACCCTCATCGACGTTTACAGTGAAGAAGATCCGCCTTCGCACCAATCAGAGTGACACTAAAATCTTCCGCGAGGTAAATGCATTAAGCAGGCTTTCTCACCGCTTCATTGTGCGGTACTATACAACATGGGTTGAGACCACCGAGGTTGTCAGCTCTGGCCTATCCTCTGACTCCGAAACTGCTTCCGACTCGGGCACAGAAGGCAACATGACTTCCGTCCCTCACTCCTTTGAACGACACGATAAATCGGACCCATTTAGCATCGATTTGAGCGACTTGGACGATTACGGAGGTTCTGGGAGTAGGACCTCATTCCCGAGCATCCACTTCACCAGGTCTGATGTGAACGATGAAAAAGACGAGGACGAGGATGACAGCGACGATGGGTTTGCAGACCTCTTTACGTCGGAGTATGTAGAGGACGTCGATGTGAAACCACCACCTGTCGTGCCGAGGACATTATACATCCAAATGGTGTGTACCTTGACCTCTGGATGTTGACCCTTCTGAATCATGCCATATTTGTATCCAGGAGTTTGTAGAACGCCAGACTTTGAAAGAAGTGAGTACGATACAGCCCTTGTACTATCATGCTGGCTGATCTTTTTTGTCAGAGGGTGGCCGAGGGTTTGTCGGAAGAGGAGGCCTGGCGTCTATTCAATCAAACCTTGGAGGCATTGGTGCACATGGGCAGCATGGGAATAGTCAGTTGTTTCGCTCTATGTATAGTGTCCACCATTGATCCCCTCCACCCACTCAGCTGCACAGGGATATCAAATTGACAAATATCTTTATCGGTAGGTTCCAGTTTCAATTGTTTGGATCTACTAATTGCTCAATCGGCATATAGATGGGAAGGGCGACTGCAAAGGTGATCGATTACATGAATGGATATATATCAGCATTGACTAATGTACACGCTCTCCTTTAAAGTCGGAGACTTTGGTCTAGCTACATCGAGTCTTGCGGCTGTCGATCCCTCAGACTTATCCCCACAAGTAGCGCAGTCGGACTCAGACCTCACTCTAGGCAAGCGCAACATTGCTGGCGGCCACAGCCTCCGTGAGCTAACCCCCACCCAGAGGTAGGAACGAAACTGTACATCGCCCCCGAGGTCATATCGCGGAAGAAGGGGCCCAGGAATCATAACAAGGCTGACATGTATAGTCTGGGGGTGAGTTTTGATTCCACCATCTCCGTAACTCCTGCCAAAGTCTGCCAGATAGTGTTCTTTGAAATGAATTACCCATTCTCCACGGGAGCGGAGCGCATTGCCGTCATTGAGGATCTACGGAAGCCCGAAGTTTACTTTCCTCGTGATTGGGAAACACATCGCACGAGACAGAAAGAAAGTGGGTAGTTTTCAAGGGGTAGTGGTATTCATCTCACGTTGTTTAGTTATCTCGTGGCTCCTTCGCCATGACCCTGCAAAGCGGCCAAGCGCTTTGGAACTTTCGCAAAGCTCGTTGCTGCCACCCAGGGTCGAAGATGAATACTTCAAGGAAGCTTTAAGGATGATATGTGAGCATTGCCATTGACGTGATTTCTATTCCTCTGAATCTCTTGTTTCTCCGCAGCCGCACCAGATTCGACACACTACCAGACTCTGCTCTCAGAACTCTTCAAACGACCAGCTAGCCAAATTAGCCCTACGAGGAATCTGCTTTATGATCTCGAAGCGGATATTCCCGAACATGCTAACTTGAATACTATCGTCGAAGACAGAATAAAAGCCATATTTCGTCTTCACGGAGCTGTTGACATTGAACCGCCTTTATTGGTTCCTTCAACGGATCCGGGAGAGAATGAACCGCGGGCTACGTTCATTGACAGACACGGCGATGTTGTTTTTCTACCCAATCAAGCGTTGATACCGTTCGCGAGGCTGGCTGCGAGGAATGGTGTGAAACGGATTAAACGCTTTCATATCATGAACACCTATCGTCCTAGGTGACTCAACTTTGTGTATTGGAAAACCTCCCTGTTGACTCATCGATTCTACAGCGCCGTTCCCGGACATCCCATAATGGTGAAAGCTGCTGTTCTTGATATTATCACCCCCGACATGAAAAACGGCATGATTGCTGCGGGAGCAGAGATAATACTGCTTCTCAGCGATTGTCTTCGTAGCTTCCCAAACCTTTCCCACAGTTATGAGATACACATCTCTCATTCCAGAAGTGAGTCGTTTTTCTTGATCCCCATTCGTTGCTTTAGCTTTGCCCCAGTTGTTGAACTAGCCCTCAGCCGAGTCCCGGATGACCTGCGACCATCAGTCATGGATATCATCAATCAGCCTAAATCTTCTTCATCCCAGAAGCGAGCAGCTTTATTGAAGAAAGGACTCTTACGGAGCACTGCGGATGAACTAGAAATATTCGCAGAAATAGAAGAAGATATCGATGGACTGCTGATAAAACTCGAGAAGATTTCACCCACCTTACCCACCATCATGAAGCCCGCCGTAGAGGAAATCAAGCAGAGTATTCAATACGCCGCGTCGGCAGGCTTCAATGGTCCGATATACCTCCGTCCACTGATGTGGGCCACACACCATGCGCATTTCAATGACGGACTTCGTCTGGAGGTCGTACGGCGTACGAGACGTCAGGACGTCCTCGCAGCTGCTGGCCGGTCCGTCCTTTTATCCTTTGATCTACTTCCAGCTGACTTACAAGCCTGTACAGATACGACAAATTGATTGCTGAGTGCTCCGCTACCAAACCGAAGAGTGACCCAATCTGTGCATTCGCCGTTCAAATAGCTTTCGACAAGATCACCGTTACTCTCGCAGCATTTCAAAGCACGGCAGTGAAAGCTCTCGTAAAGGAACAGCGATCCTTCGGCTTCTGGAGTCCCCGCAGGTGCGACGTGTATATCATGTCGTATCAGCCAGGGTACCTTCAAGATAGGCTCGAGGTTGCGGCGTTGCTCTGGCAGAACAATATCAGTGCTGATATCATGTACGACGCTACGCTGGCCGAAGCGGAGAACGAAAGCCATGTTGATCTCTGTGCTCGCGAAGGAATCCTGTAAGCTGTCGGTTTGCTTGTGATATATCGACCACTTAAAGGGATCTACCCAGGTTTGCATTGTACCCAAGGCTGCGCCCGCTCCGTCGCGAGCAAGCGGCATTCAAGGTAAAGAGCATTCTCAGAGGGACAGAGGATGAAAGTGAGAGACTCTAGACTACCCAGTCTTGGGTCTGTACTGAGATAGACATCTAGTATCCCGTCAGGACCTCGTCAGTTGGCTGCATCAGCAAATCGCGGAACAGAAGCGTATCGATTCGTCCACGTCGGGAACGATTGACTATCCAAGTACAATTCCAGCCAGCGTCGGCGGTAAAGATACGTCGGGCGGCGGCGACGTTCAACTTATACTTCCTCTCGACACGAAGAAGCAGCGAAAACACGTGAAACAGATCTTGTTTGATAGAGGTATGCGCGTGAATCTGGCATGCATTAGATACATTTCCCAGACGACTGATCCTCTCTCCAACGACAGCTTATGAGCGCGGTGCGCATCTCAAGGCTGCGATAACCAACGGCGTACCTATGCTCGTGATCGACGTGCCCAGCGCGGTATACGACAGCCTGATCAGAAGCTCGAACTGGATTCACGACGACGACGTATGGAAGACGATCGTGTCATCCATGCCAGCACTGCAAACGGCGTACGCGTTTCAACTGCGCGAAGCGGTAGCCAAAAGGAAGGCCGAAGGACACCCGTTTATCTTATTGTATGCTACGCGAGAGGAGCGGATCCAGGTGCTCGATTTATCGCATGGCTTATCCTAGGTGTATTACTGTATGGTGTTTGCTTGTATTTCTGACCTTGAGATTATAGCGGGCTGATGATGTTGCTATCTCGTATGCGGATGACGATTATTGTACTTTGAACGACGGAACGATCTAGGTCGAATGAAACATTTTTGATATACGGCGGGATGTTGGGAGTCGAACGAAGGCTAGTACTAGGTGCGTCACTCCGTGACGTCCGTCGAGCCAGATGCCTTTTTTGTCAGTTGATCATACATGGCACTACATCGTGGCCTTTAGACCCATCCTCGCACTGACCTCACCCATGGTGCATACGTGAAGGCAACACTGTGAGACACAGCCTTTGAGTGTGTTGCTGTCGAGAAATCGACCGTCCTCGATGGCTGTTCATGTGCGATGCAACGAAATCGAACAGTACCTCGGCCAACATCAAGTATTGTTTCATTATTGTACTCTCCACTTGACATGGCGTTCCACCCGAGGTCAGCAATACCCATGAAGGGCGCGTATATGAGTAGACGAAAGACGCGTGTCACAGCCATACGTGGTGGATGGTGCATAGGTGAATGATCGGGGTAATCAAGTTGCGTCGTGTCCTCACTGGAACGAGGGTTCTGGGTTCCCGACGTCGCAAAAGTCACAGCACAGCACAGGCATGGGGACAACACGTTGCAGTGGAGATAATGAAACTCTGCCTCGAGTCCTATAATTCGAGCTTATAAAAAGGATGCTGTCAGGGGTGGGGTGGGGTGAGGTATAGGGTGACCGTCCCCCCCAGCAAGACCTTCACTCCTGCAAGCACGGGTGATGGGCAACTTTTTCGAAGACCTCGCTCACTCTGTGCTAGAGTCTACGTTGACCGTGGAAGAGCAAACTGCTCTGAAGGTGCGGCGCATGTGGTGCTTGCTCTTACTCGCCTGTTCACCGGCACGCACGCAGGCCAAGTTTCACAAGCTAAAGCGAGAAGTGATCGAGGACGTCCGTCATGTGTTTCCTCATGGACAAATACTGGTGAGCACACTATTCTAGCGATAGATTTGCGTCGGTTGAACAAAGATTTGATCAGCCTGAGAGCAGTGGCAAGGGTATCAAGATCAGGTTACCGCCAAGACCTGCGGGGGATGGGTCGGGGGATATTACTGATGCAGGTGCACCAAGTTGATCCGCCTCGCCTTTGCTCACCTGCTTCTCAGGAGCTTGGACGAACCGGATTGCCAGACGTCATGGAGGTTTTCGCGACCTATGTGAACAACGAACTCCCCACCTACCTTGTACATGTCCCAGAGAAAAAGCTCCTCTCTCGCCAAGAGGTGAAGAAGATGTTCCGCCGCGACATGATAGCAGTTACAGAAGCCGACATAGCCAAGGTTGTCGAGGAGGCAGCAGGTCGTTCGGTGCCTACGAGAGAGGAAGCGATTAGGGCCCTCGTGAGAGGGAAGCTCAAGTACGCCACGTTCTCCCACCGATGGATCGAACGAGGCGAACCGACTTTCCGCGATATCATGATGTCGTTCGAACCTGCGGGATACAGCAAACTCGTGAATTTCTGCGGAAAAGCTGCGGAATATGGATGCAGTCTCGCTTGGTCAGATACGTGTTGCATCAATAAGGACAGCAGCACAGAGCTTGAGGAAGCTATCCGATCCATGTTCAAGTGGTACCGTGACGCTCACGTTTGCATCGCATACTTGGCCGAGGCGACGTCACTCGATGACCTTTGGAAGGACGTTTGGTTCACCCGTGGGTGGACTTTGCAGGAGCTGCTGGCTCCTCGGATGATGAAGTTCTATGGTAAAAATTGGGTACCTCTCAGCAACAGCTTCAATGATAAGCAAGATGGAGGGATGCTGGACGTACTTTCGCGAGCAACAGGTATCTCTCATCATGACCTGCGCTTTTTCCGTCCCGGAACGCGAAATGTTCACGAAAAGATGATGTGGGCGGCGAACCGGACGACAACTCGAGTGGAAGACATCGCGTACTGTCTCATTGGAGTCTTCGACGTGAGCCTGACGATCGCATATGGTGAGGGGCAACGCGCCTTCTATAGGTTAATGGAGGCAATCATCAATAGGTGTGGGGAGTGGGAGATCATGGCGTGGGCAGGGAGTCCATCCGCTGATAGTGCCGCCATCCCAGAATCACCGCGTTGTTACAAGGCGCTCGGCGAAGCTCGCACTGCGACGGAAAGCAGCGTAAGCGGAGACAGTGGACTCACCCAGCGAGCATGGCGAGGCGACAGGCACTTTGTCATGACCAAGCGAGGTCTACAACTCAAACTGCTTCTCGTGGATCTCCCATCGCCTTCTATGCAGTTATTCGAGGGGTCAGGAGAAAAGCGCATGGAATGCACACGGTACGGGAGGTGTACGGTCTGTGTTGTGGATTATTGGTGCTTCGACACCAGTGGAAAGGGAGTCTTGATGCCTAAGCAAGACCACTTGTGCTTGCTACTGCACTCAGACCCTTTTGACCCTTATGCGGAATGGGAGAAAGCGCAGACGAAGGAGCTACTCTTTGTCCGGACGAACGTCGAGGTGAGAGAGGATCTAAAGGTGCTGTGGTTGTAGCCATGGCTCTAAATATACGCCGTACGCTGTTGTTGCCGAATCCCTGTTTCATGTAATGTTAGACTTCTTGATATCCCAGAATTATTCACTTCGCAATTATTGACTTCTTGGACTCAGTGACAACAACCAACCTGTGGAAAGCGTGTTCATCCGATTCTACCACGCTCGGGTCCACGCGCGCAGAAAATTACTCTGCGAAGGTAGACGTGGTCTGAGTAGGCACATCATGCACTGAGTCACTGACCCCAGTGGCAAATTCATCGAACATCACGTGAGGTGATTAACATTGTGTGAAATTGTGAATGACTCATCGACAAAAAACCTCCTAGTACAGTAGCTCGATCGCCTCTAGGGTCTAGGTATTGAAAGAAACCGGAAACTCGGGTTAGGTGTCTGAGTTGAGTTGAGCTCGAAGGGAGATAAAAGAATTTAGTGAGTTCCCAGAGCTCTATGCATGGCTGATCCAACTCGTGCACAAACCAATTTCGGACCTCAGAGAACGTGTCAAGTCTATCAATAGGACCTGATTGAATGCAGAAAGGGTATGGCACTCGTGATGAGTCTCTTTATTTACTGTAAAGAGAGGACTAATGAGTGTTTCTGTGGTAAAGGGTTATCTCGGTCACCACAGCCAGATCACTTACTGTGATCAACCACGTGGGTGCTGTACGTCCGCTCTCTGTCCAGCATAGGAGGCTGGAAAGGAGTCAGATAATTTTACACCTGTCAACCAGCGCGCATATCGAGCATGGCTGCCAGTGGCATGTTGCAGACGATACGTATTCACACAGCCATTGCACAACGAGACCGATTTATCAACGACGATGTGACTTGAACGAGGTAAAAATTTAACCGGAGCGCTGGGTAGCTACTTACCCGGGTTTCACTCCTTCCCAGATCAAGGAGCGACGATTCAACCAATCACTCCTCAGAGATTACTTCCTTGGGGACTCACTTTTCATAGACCCTGACCGCGTGCCGTCAAATAATACCTGGATTGGCTTGGGCGGGCGCTTAGCTTGAGTTCTCTGTCCATGCGGTATGATGCAGGTACTCACGCCGCGTGTTCTTCCACAGCTGCAGTACTTATGGTACAGGTTGGGGATGGTGCACGACATACCACTTGGCAATGCCCCCACTCAGCTCACCTCTCGCGAACGACAAATTCACTCTCAACGCCTGGGGAGTCGCTGGTATCTTTGGTGGTGAAGAAGCCATCTCGGCCGTGGCTCTCATTCCACTTTACCAGGGCAGACGCTGGCTTGGATGGTACAACTCCCCGGGTAGTCTGAACGTTGCAAGACACTTCGGCAACCTTGCGCAATCCCACTTCTGGGAGCGGATATTCCCCCACATAACCAAATCACCAGCTACTCTGTTCGGCCTCGATGGGGAAGTTGGGCCAAGGTACACCGCTGCCTTGTCCGGGACAGAAATGCAGACGGGACATTTGGGATATCTGGCGATAGAGTGGTGCAAGGAGATTGCGGAGGACACTGCGATTCCAGGGCGAGAAACAACACCCACGCACGTCGCACTCATCGATGTGGGCGACGTTGACTATGACCCCAATGTCCCGCGCCTATTGAAATTTAATGGCTTCCTAGCCCTCATCCCAATCACCGCCAGCACCGTGACATGTGTCATGTGCGCTTTGGTCTACGACTGGTATAGCTTTTCTGTAATCCTGGTCGGCATCCTCGCTAGCGGCGTTGCTAGTATCGCGATCGGCTCAGGAAAGCTTGTTCTCAAGTCCGTCAATACGGCTCCAGGATCACCGCCGGGGGATGGGATACTTATTCCAGTGATTTGGGAGGATATCGTGGTAGTGGTTAAAGGCGCCGAAAACGCTGTCAATGCGATCACGAAAGGAAAGTTTGGATTGGTACTCGGTGATGGGCCCTCGCAGCACGTCATCGGCATATGCTCAATCCTGCTCGTCCTCGAGTTCTTGGCCCAACTCTTCCTCATTCCCCAAGGAACGCTCTTCGGCCAGCTCATGTTCGTCATCTCGCTCTGCGTATCCTGGATGTACAATTTCCATATCTCTTCGTTCAGAAGAGAGACGCTCCAAGCCAAAGTACTCTTTCAAAAGCTTCGTGACCCACGGATTCGCAAGTTCCGTCTCGGGACCAGGACAACGATGGCCGTCTTCGTTGCCCTCCTCGTTTTTCATGGAGTGCCTAATCCTTCACCAATCGCCGTCCAAAAAGTACTCCGTACTTTCCTCCCAAACGACACTCTCGTGTGGGAAAAGTGGAGGAATAGGGTTGCTCAACAGGTGTGCGATAAGTCGCTATCCTGCCTCGAACTAGGTGAAGAGGGCGATGATAATGACCTCATGGAGTCTCAGAAAATACTACTAGGTACCCTCCTTCGTGATGCAAGTGCTGCATATAACGGGTACTTGCAGTGTCTCATGATCAAGCAGGATTGATATGTTTTTATTTGGTCGACGTGTTGTACCTTGAACCGATTTGTTAAACAGTTGTTTTCTGCATTAGGACTAATTATAGATTCAGCTTGTAGTCACCTGTTCAGAACCTGTGCAGGCGCTAATGATGTACAGCAACAAGACCGACCGTGGGCCGTTACTGAGAATCGAGTCAGTCCCTCTCGCCCATCATGGACCCAGCACCAAAAACTCTGGTCGATATCGCATCTGTCTCACGACGGGTTTTTGACGCACTGGTGAAGTATGCTGGCCACAAAACTGTCGAAAGCTTTCAGCTGGAAAAGATAGTCGTCACTTCTGGGGCCATCCTCGAAACCGTGCTGAACAGGGCTTTTCTCCTAGGGAGTGGTACTGTCGACGATCGGCTTTCAGACTGGTTGAAGAGCAACAAGCCTGAAATGTGTCTGGATATCTTGAATCGAATGGAAGCCTTACTTAGTCCGAAGCTTGACCCTGGTTACGGTGCAAAGAGGCTTTTCCAATCATCACGCTCACTGTCAACCAAAGACCAGAATATCGAGGCACTCAGACACTTCTGGAAACACGAAGGTCATTTTCATTTCTTGCTCTCGACAGAAATTTGGTGAGTGTCTCGACGTGTATGCAAATGACCGTGCACTCTATCGCTCCACTAGGGATCGGGAGAGCGGTTCTCAACAGCGAGTACTCGGTGTACCTCCACCCAATGCATTGCATATGCACGACGCTGTCCCGAAACAGGATCTACATCGCGTCACACAGCACAAATCTGGGGATCCGTCCAACGTGGCACAAGAGAAGAAGACGAGGAAACAGGGAGTTTATAGTATGTCATCACAACATTCTCGAGTGTCGCAGCTTTGATAATACCGTTTCTCCAGCAAAGAAACAGAACAGTATAGTGAGGCGGCTAAAAGCATGGAGCTGCAAGGACATCCATGGCCGCACAATCCATCTCCGGCAGCCAGATACATGCATGTGGTTGCCTAACACCAACGCGTATAAGACGTGGAGGAATTCGGAGAATGCATTTCTGTGGTTGCATGGGAAAGGCAAGTGTTTGCGAGATTCAAGACCTTGCTTAAGTACTAAGCCGACTATCTTCTCAGCTGGAGCAGGGAAATCTGTCCTAACGTGCGTGTTTGATTCTTGGCTCGTGCTGATATTGATGTTGACAATGGCTACAGCGCTTCCGTGATCGATGACCTGAAGAGTTCACTGCAGGATGGCGAGGTCTTGGCATATTTCTATTGTGATTTCCGAAACGAGCGGTCGACGAGCGCCACAGAAGTGACGCGTTCCTTGTTCTCCCAGTTGTTACAGCAACTTAGTTGCCATAATGCCGATCCTACCAGTGGAGACCTGGTTGATGAACTTGCCAAGGAGGAGGGCAAAATGGTGTCGGCCAGTGCCTGGAATTTTGCTTCCTACGTATCCCGTACGGCGAAACGTTTCAACCGACAGCCATTCCTCGTTCTCGACGCCCTAGACGAGTGCAAAGATATCGAAGAGCTTTTGAATGCCCTGATGGAAGTTAAAAAGGGTGGCATCTGATTGTTCGTCACCAGCCGGCCCTTGCAAGTCATCAAGCACAGGTTCTTGGATCTTCCGTCAATCGACATGGACACAATGAAGTACGAGGTATCAACGGATATCAGGCTACATGTCATCAGAGAACTGGACTCTCATCGGCGTCTCTGCCTCATGTATGCTAGTTTAAAGAATGAGGCTTATTCTGTTTTATGTGAGAAGGCTGATGGAATGTGAGTACAATTGTAATGTGTAGCCCTTTCACAAATTCATGATCATCATTCTCTAGGTTTCGTTGGGTTCAATGTCAACTCAGCGCCCTCAAGGAATGCGTGACCACAGTGCAGTTCCGAGAGGTGCTGAATGACCTTCCGAGTAACCTCAATGAGACATATGAGAGAATTCTACTCAAGATGAGCGGAGATCAGCGCGGAGGCAAGGTTGCCCGGCGTGCTTTGGATTGGCTCGTAGTTGCCTTGAAGCCCCTGCAGTTGTCCCATATCATGGAAGCCCTTTCAATTGACCCTGACTCTGGACCGGTTCATGAATCCCTTCTGCTGGACGCGTTAGGTAGTTTGGTGACACATAACCCAATGACAGATATTGTCATCTTGTCGCACTACAGCGTCAAGGTAGGCCGAGGTTGTGACCAATTCTGAAGCTACGGGGCTGATTGCCCGTTTGCGCAGGAATACCTGACAGCAGAGTCCACGCGGACCAAACATCCAGCTTATCATGTCAACGAGCAAGCTGCTCACACGCAGGTGGCCCTACTTTGCATGTGTTACATCAGTGTCCACCTTGAGCGGGGTCAACACTCTGGTAGTCAGGAAGTGTCTTGTCAAAGCACTCGTAATACACGGCTTAACGGCTCGTCGGTGGCAGCCCATTCCATGAAACGTCACAGGTCACCACTACCATCATCGGAGTTCCACTTGCTTGATGAATATGTGCTATCTAATGGGTTTCTCCACCTTGCCCATATCAATCCCGGCAACAGAATGGTCCTGCGTGCTATCGAAGCTCTCCATTGGAATGTGAAACAGCACGGCTCGGAGTGGGATCAACTATGCAGGAGGTCGAATTTCGTTGGCAGCCCATGGCCGACTCTCGAACATGACTTCATGCTGTACATTCTGATTGCTTTCGCTCCCGAGCCATTCCTCCGTTTATTTCTCGGCCACACAAAGTTGAAGCTGAAAGATGGGACTAATCCGCTCATATATGCGGCGTACTTTGGCAAGATTGAACATGCCAGGACCATGTTGTCGAGAGGTGTCAAGTTGAATCATCGTGGATGTCATGTCTTTCGCGGTCAAGTCTTGCCACTCGAGATTGCTGTCCACTGCTGGCGCTATGAGATGGTCAATCTGTTCTTAGCTGAAGGAAGCTCTGTGCCCCACGCATTATTCACGATTGCATTGAAATCCGGCTTTCCCGCTCAAATTGTGACGAGGCTGCTCCAAACTGATGAATTCACGGAATGGGCAGCCGACGCCCAGGATCAAGCACTACTTCTACGTACATTGGACCCCATGCGATATTCCCACTTCGAACGCCCTTCAGAACAAGATGCTGACGCAATCGAACGAAGACTCGTTCAGCTGGGCTGTGACCCATCCACTCGATTCAACGAGACGTTCCTTCGCCATGCCGTATCTGCAGGCCATCTTTCAACTGTGGAACACATGCTTTCACTAAACATACCTTTACCCCCTGACATCATTCTCGATGCATCTCGCAGTCCTACGTCCAATACTGGAATGATACATCTTTGCCTCAGCAGGGGTAGTGATATACATGCGGTTTCGTCCACCGAGGATACTGCGCTCCATCTCGCCCTTGACACTTCATCCCCTGACTCGGAAGATGATTGTTCAGAAAATGTTCAGATCCTCATTGACGCAGGATGCTACCCATCTACATCCAATTTAGCTGGAGAAACACCGCTCCACCTTGCTGTCAGGAATGGATATACTTCTATCGCCAAGTGCTTGCTTCGGTTACATGAACAACTACCACCCGACATCTTACTTGCCGCATCCTCATCACGTAAACCATTGGCAATGATTGAGCTTTTGACAAACATAGGAGCCGATGTGCACGCTATCGCAGCGAGTGGGGACACTCCACTTCATTTGGTTCTGGATTCTCCGTGGGCCACTGACTCGGAAGAGTGTCTGGCATGTGTTAAAAGTTTAATCGGTGCTGGGTGCAATCCTTGTTTTCCCAATGCCAATGGCAAGACACCTTTCATCGTTGCAGCAGAAAACGGCCACCTTTCAGTCGTTCAGTATCTTCACAATACACTGAATCCCGCGTTACCTCCTAACATCCTCCTCTCTGTTGCCGGCAGTCGATCCTCTGGGGCAACCAGTATGATCAAATTCCTCGTCGAAAAGAAGGCTAGTATAGATGTCAGTCGACCCAACGGAGATACTCTACTTCACCTCACCATGGCAGGTCAAATTGGGGAAGCGGAATGTTTGAAAAGAGTCAAAACCCTCGTCAGCGCTGGATGCAACCCCCGTGTATGCAACCTAGCAGGTGAAACGCCATTTCATATTGCAGCCAAGTGGAACCACATGTTCGTCATGGAGTACCTTCTCTTACTCGGCATATCCGTCCCTTCTGACATAATGGTCACTCAGTTTGAAAAGCCTCACTTTCAACACCCTTCTTACTTAACTATTCCTTTCCTCCTGGATAAAGGAGGTGACATACACACTGTCGCAAAAAATGGTGATACCTTGCTACATCTCGCCGCAAGGCTTCATCCGGATGAAGATGCTTTGGAGTTGACTAAGCATCTGGTTCATGCCGGGTGCATCCCGTGCGTACCCACTGGCAATTCTCTACAAGAAACACCTCTCCATGTCGCCGCACGAAGTGGATTCATCCCCGTCATCAAGTATCTCCTTTCACTGAACATAGTAACACTCCCTCCTGATCTACTACTCGCTGCATCAACTGGTTCCCGGTCTCCAAAAGCGCGGGTGATCCGTCACCTTGTCCAAGAAGGCTCCAGCGTCTCCGTTGCCACGACGGACGGAGATACTCCACTACATCTAGTCCTAATCGAGGGCGTAGTAGAAGATGATTGTCTGGAGTGTGTTAAAATCCTGATTGATGCTGGATGTGATCCTCGTGCTCGGAATTTAGCCGGGAAGACACCACTGCATAACGCGTCGAAGCGTGGATTCTGTACCATCTTGGAATATCTCCTTTCACAAGGTGTTCCGCTGCCCGATGATATCTTGCTCTCTTCGACAGCAACGACAATGCCACTCCTCCTCAGAAACGGCCTTGATTTACGCAGTGTTGCAGTTGATCAGGTTACGGAACTAATACATCTTGCGCTCGATAGCCCTTGGCGAAACGATCCCGTAGAGCTTGCCAGAATTCTCATCTGTCATGGTGCTGGCTGGGATCCGTTACTGAAAAATTCAGCTGGTGAAACAGTCATCTATGCTGCGGCGAAAAAAGGAAACATTGGTGCTCTCAAGTTTTTCCTTTCGCAAAATGTGCCGCTCCCCTTCGATGTCCTCCTAGCTGCAGTACCTAACGTCACGTACCAAACCGTGGCAATGATCCGTTTCCTGATCCGTGAAGGAGCAAGTGTCGATGCTGCCGCGTCAAATGGAAATACCCCCTTGCATCTCGCGATGACGAAAAAAGGCTTCGCTCCTGATGAGGAAGACATATTTTTTATACGAGAGGCGTGGGAGCTGGTCGAGATTCTGCTTAACTGCGGTGCTGATCCCGCAGCACGAAACATGGATGGACAGACACCATTTGGCCTCGCAAAGGAGAAGGGACACTTTTTCGAGGAGAATTTCCTGCGCTTGGTTCGGAATTCTCATGCACACCGTTTACGTTCCTAGCTGAAATCTGTGATACGTTTGTACTTTTCTTTGAAACAAGGTTCCTCCAGTAGTACTTGTACTTTCCACTCCGAGTCCTGTATATAATACAGAAATCACGTCTCGATGTAAATTCGCTTCCCAGAATCTATTTTATGCGAAGCTATCATTCGGTTCCCACTAAATCTCTGATGAACCAGGCATTGATGTCTACTAGTACTGGAAGCACTTGGCGAAGAAGTTGACGAGCATGATACACCTGTTTCGGTGATTCTCGTCGATCCGTTACTTGCTTGTTTTATGAAGTTGGATGCCGGATTGTTGTACACTACAAATTGTGGACGCGTAACCTCGCCGTGCTGCCTTGAGAGACGCCAGTCATGCCACTGTCAAGCGCGGCGTGCTCATCTGGCATATGGTGTTTTATTGGGAAATGAAAATGACTCAGAGCTGTCACGCTATGCGCTGGATCGTCCTTTCGTTTCCGTAGCCCATGTAGTACCACTGATACGCGAGCTACTGACGAGTCTCAACATCGAAAGAGATGGATCGTACATTTCAAACTTCGAACTAGTAACTACGCCATATGGTCGGCCTAAGGATAATCATACACGTCATCCGAAAAACGTGACGTACAGTGAGGTCTCTACTTCAACAAATGCTTTGCATACCAAGCATACTCGCGTTCCAGCGCATCCTGGATGTTGGTCGCTTGATGGAAGTGGTGGCCCTCTCCAGGGTAAAACTTGTGCTCAACAGGCACCGATGGCGCCTCTTTGGCGATCTCGTCCAGGAAGCGTTTGGCCACCTCAATGGGAACGACGCCGTCGGCTTCACCGTGCAACATCTAACACAAACACACAAGAACCGTGAGATCGCCAAAATCAAGGGTACAATCCACCACGTACAAGCAACGGCACACTAAAGTTCACCCTTCCAGTAGTCGGATTGATGATGTTCTTGATTGGGTTCCGCGAGTCCCAGGCCCCATCGTCTGGGAGGCTACCGAAGAGCGTGTACATGTACTGGGACTCAAACTTTTCAATCACCTTGGTGAGATATGTGGGATCGGCAACACCTCCAAAGGCAGAGCAAGCAGCCTTGTAATATGTGGGGTCCGGAGCGAAGGTCAGCGAGGAGAGCGTGGTATAACCGCCTGCGGAGCCACCGCGGATAGCCGCACGCTTCTCGTCGATCCAGGAGTACTGTGCACCAGACAGAATCGTGGCCGCTTCCTTGCAGTCATCGACGTCGTAAATCCCCCATTTGCCGTTGAGAAGTTCCCTGGCGAGGATTAGCCCAATCAGAATCACGGAAAGTTTGGGTGGCATCCTTACATATACTCTCGACCGTATCCAGAGGATCCACGATAGTTGACGTCCAACCTGTCAGCACATCGTCAGAGAGCGTGTTCAAAAGGACGTACCCCACACAGTACTTACCAAGCGAACCCACGACTGGTGTAGAACATCTTACTCCAGTTCAGAGCCTGAGGCTCCAACCCAGTAGGTCCTCCATGTACATTGATGATACACGGTGGCTTTTCGTCTGGAATGCTCGATCCGGAATAGTTCGGATTGTAGGGACAGTAGTAGACGACGTAGATTTTGTGCCCATCCGGCGCGGTCAGCGCCTGTGGGTTAGGTGTAGAAATGAACTTTTCCAACGGCGAAGGCTCCGCCGCGCTTGGCTTGAGGACGTCAAATTTCGCAGTATACGAACCGGAGGAGCCAAGAATCGTCCCCAAGATAACACCGCCTGGTGACGAGCTCTTAATCCCTGTAAAGACGAATGTATTCCCACCCACTGGATGGAGATGCTGGGCGACCACAAAGTCAAACTCAGAGTCCTTGATTCGAACGGGCTCGGAGGACCCCGCGAGGTCGATGACGAAAAGGATGTTCCCCCCACCCTCGAACGCGGTGAATGCACCGTATTTGCCATCATCCAGGATTGCGTAGGGGTACAGCCCGAGCCACCATGCTGGTTCGGCAAAGTCACGGTCTAGCGGTGCCTTCAAGACGGGTTTCGACTGCTGTTTCTCCGTATCGAATGTGAATGGAATCTGGAACTGGTTGAGCCCATCCGATGTATACAGAAGGGTGGCGTCGTTAATCCAGGCGGGGAACGTCGCTGATACCTTCTTCTTTTCACCCGCGACGAGTACATGGTTCGAGATACCAATGGCCCCGTCGCTGGTGACAACGTCGGCAACGTAGACTATGCCACCTTCCCATGGCATATCGGGTAGATACCATTCCTGCCAGGCGATCTTGGTTCCGGAGGAATTGAACACCGGAGAGGCATAGAAGTCCGCACCGTGCGTGAGAATCCCCACGCTAGCTTTCTTGGTATCGACGATGCACAGCGTATTGACGACATTTTGTGGAGTTTCCTCTGTGGCGTTGGTGTGGTCCTCCCGTATCGTAACTAATACGTGCGTTTTCTTGGGATGGACCGCAAAGTTGGCATATCTCCACTTGGGGTTTACTGTCGACAGCAAGCGTTGAGAAAACATACAATGGATACAGGATAGAGCGTTAGTACCAGGTGTGACTCGTCGAACCCCCGTAGCGTCATTCTTGAGATCGATGGAATAGATGCTGTTGTCAGGTTTAGTTACATCTCCAGAGTCGTTGGAGAAGTAGATGATGCCATCGTAAACAATTGCAGGGGCACCTCCGTAATCATGTACAAAGTCTCGCGCGCTACACGGCGACGGCAAGACATCTTGCTTGGCATGCGTATCAACGATGACACAGCGGCCATGATCCTTGGGTCGTTCCTCGAGATGATAAACGAGTTTCGTGATAGGATCGACCAGCACATCGTCAAACACGATATTCTGTTGTGATCGTGATCTTTCAACGTTCAGAGTAAAGATCGGGGCCACCTACATCGGAAACGACCGTGTCAGAGGTGATGGGAGAGTCCCATGTTCCGTATGGCGCCGTCTTGTTGGACATGTTGGGTTGGAAATTGAGAGTGGTGGCGAAGAGCTGGTTGAGGGACGTGTTTAGAGACTCTTCCTTATAGTGCACCTGAAGTGATGACAATTAAATGGAAAGCCCTCCAAGGTACCCCACACCTCCATAGGGAAACGGACTCGAGGCACCCGATTTACAGAACCACGGCATGAATTGAAGCTGAATGTATTGGATTTGAATCGTGGGGATGCATCTACTCCGTTAAGAAACCGTAAAGGCTGCTCGATGATGAAACACAGCCAGAAAACGTACCAGAAGCACAAGATGTTCGGTTCGTTGCTCTGAAACGTAAAATGATCCGTGACAGCAGGTATGGAAGACCCTCTCAGTTCTCAGTTCCCGCAAGAATTGAATGAGAACTGTTGCGCTATCGAGTACATCGCACGTTTCTTTGGTGAGAGAAACCTGGTTCAGTTTTGTGTCGTGAGCTGGGTAATTAAACGTACGTGCACGTCCCAAACAAAGGTCACTAGTCCCTGAAGATCTGGATGCGAGACGAGCATGTACTAGACCTGCCTGTGGAGCCACCCCGGATCAGCACACGTTTCTCGTCCACGTGTTGGGGTTCTTGGGTGCATAGTAATCAACCTAAAGTGGGTACCGCGTTCTATTAGAGTCTTTAGAAAATGTGGAGAGATGAAGCATTCCAACCCCGGAGGCACCACTCCGGCGGGTCCGAACACGTCAAACTCCAATGTACGAAACCCCATCAAGACAAAGCCATTCGCGCTAGCCGTGCGAAGATGCTATGCGACCTGGAGTCAATGTTGTCGATTGGAATAAGCTCAGAGCGCTGAGGAAGGTCAACGATGCAGTGGATACACCGTGCTTTCCACCATCCAGTCCCAAGCGTCCACGCTGGTTTGGCAAAGTCCCATACCGTCTCCAAGAAAGTACGAACTACTCCGCTCCCGTACGATAGATGAAAGGATGTAACGTTGGGATTGGTTGACCTGGTCGGACGTATACACAAGTAGGTGTCCGTGATCTAGCTGGGATAGTCCGCGACATTTCACCAGCGACGGGTACGCGGTTGGCGGTCAAAATCGTGCCGTTGTCGATGGCAATGTCGGCATTGTAGAGCAAGGTCCTTCGAGTGACATATCAGACCATACCTGCCAACCAATCTCGTTGCCAAAGGAACGCTGGAGCACCGTCATGAGTCCGCACCGTCAACGAAAATGGTCAGGTTTTGCAGGTTCTGATCAACTGTTTAATGGCGAAAGAGAGTGACCAGTGGTTGCAGAATTGAACACGACTTTACGAGATCCGAGACCACGCTTTGGAAGGGGCACGTCTGAATCGAGGCAGTCCCAAGGCTTCATGGTAATGGAAGACAGGTAAGACACGCAGTGGAAGCGTCTGTGGTTCGATGTGTGGCTCTGAAAGGTAGGAATAGTCAGTGGCAGCGAGCATGGAAAAGATTCATAATATTCTCGAGTGTCATATAGAAGGATAAGCAGACGTTAAGTGAAAACCAGTGATACCGGGTCCGTACAAGTGGTGGATGGTCACTCAAATGTAGAGTTCAAAAATTGCAAAAGGTCCTGTCTGTTTGCATCCATCTCCATGTCCCTTGAATCCTTGTGAACCTTCAGTTTAATCTGGCAAGCGATTAATTATAATGACCGAGTTCGTCAGTCGTGATAACAAGGCACCTTCTTTCCCGTCAAAACACTACGTTTCTCGTCCTTCTCCCTCTTCTTATCTTTATCTTTGTGACGCTTTTTCCTGTCACGGTCCTTTTCCTTGTGTGTTGGCTTGCGCCGCTCCCTCTCATGGCTGCGCGAGCGTGATCCTGAATGGTGGCGATTGCGACTTCGTTCATACGAGCGAGAACGTGACCTCGATTCGTAACGATTGCGCTTCGCAGGGTGCTGGGAGTCGATTGATCCAGATGAGTCCGGCGAGGAAGGGCTGCCACTACGATGGTCTCTTGGGGTCTATGTGAGAACCATGTCATACGTACAGCTTTTGAGGTCAGCTATCCGATACCCATCGCAATTTCATAAGACGTACAACACTGCGACCTCTGCTCCGACTTGACCTCACTGATTGCTCATGCACACGAGGATCGCCCCGCTCCTGAGCACGGCTCTAGCATCATATACCAAGGCATGAGCGTGAACTGACCTTTTTTCGGTCCTCGCTGTGTTTGTGAGAGTGGTGGGGACTGCGCGACCTGGAACGCTTGCGACCCCAGCGCCTGTAGCCATCCTCGTCTCTTTCACGTCGATGGCTGCCGCGCTCAGGAGAGCGAGATCTGCTGTCTCCCCTGCCCCGTGCTAATCCCGTCAATTGCACGGATGTTGCATTTTTGCATTTTTTTTTTTTGGTTTTAGATAGCGAGCCGCCCAGAATGACCAATCATGTTGCAATTAAACGTTGGGGCGACCAGGAGATTGACCCGAGGTGAGTTACGGGAATTTACAGATGGAGAAAAGGCCCTCACCCCTGTGTCTATGATGACGTTCAGAATGGTAGTTGGAGCGCTCATCTGGCGAGTATTCGGGCATTGCGAAGTGATGATGATGGTCTCACTTCAAGTTAAATATGTCACGTCCTAGTCTGAGTTCGAAAACCTAGTCTGAGCTTAAAGTTATCTACGAGGAGAAATAGGCCGGGAAATGTGCATGCAGGTGGACAGTGGCACACGGGAGGGATTCGTACTACTCGCAACAAAGTTGTATGAAAGTTCATATATCAAGCTTCAAGCTTGGTCAAGAGTAGTACTAGACAGAGCACAAACTAGTTGAATAGGACGAGCTCGAGGAGACGCGTGGCTCGCGACGTGGGAAATCCAGATCTCGGTGTAGTCCCTGACAGCGAGGACGGCCACCTGACGCTTACGGTTTATGCTTCAGGTTGCCGACAGGCGACAAGGACAAGGCACATGCATATACAGTAAGTGACAGACGCCGCATGGATACATAGTTCCTGACGGTCCCAGATGAAGTCGCTCAAACCCTCTTCTGAATCTCGGAGGCGCTACTATCAGCTCCATCGCCTACGGGATCACCGTCTCGCTATATTTCTTGTCCTGCCATTTGCTCATTCGCGAGAGAAACCGCGTGGAATTTAAAGAAACAGTTACCCATGCCACTGATTTTCATCACCGTCTCCTTGATCCCCGATATTATCTTCACGTTCTCACTCGCGGCATTCACGCAAATGGCGTTCATCGACGAGCGTAATTAATCGGGTGGTCCAAGCGCGTTCGAGAACAAAATGTTCTCCGAGGATGCCTATGGACGATGCGGGAAACGCAGCATTTGTTCTGTCTAGCTGGTTGTCCGACGCTTTGGTGGTCACTGGTCAGTATGCATGAAATTGGGTGGTCTACTTGACAGCTTATCCCCACCTCTGTCTAACGTAGTGCTTGATCAGTCTACTAGAGATACACTGTAACCCCAGCGGGTTTGTCCTACGACAGGCTACTCGAACAACTGGGGGAATCGCGTATCGGTGACTCCTTCTTGATGTAGTCCACTCATCCAAGGATCGATAAGCCTGAGAATGGCAGGTACTGTACGTCTCCACGGTGTGCGGCGTCTATTGAGTGGTCCGTATTTTGTCTTCTTGCCGAAGTGTTGCTCTATGTATTTATTCGAATGTCGTGATTGCAGAACACGCAGTGCATCGGCGCTCCGTGTTGCGCCGTGTGGCCTTACGGTTAGTGGTGACTATTTGATGGGTTCGCTTCGAGGATTCCGTGTTCCACCGCAATATCATATTTCAAGAGGTTTACCTGGGCGTTTCTCCCTCATAATGAATCATGATACATCGTGTGGTGTGTAGAATGGTACCCACCATCAGCCAAAGCAGAGACAATGCTGTGTGAGCTTCTCCAATCTGACCCGCATGGTCCGCTGATGGTGCGGCCCCCCGCTGCTTCCTCGAGGCAGGGCGTCAACCTTTCATGGATAGCGGCTACAAACGCTGGTCCAATCAGTATCGTTCGCCTGTCAGTCAAATCCCTGGATGCACACAAACACATAAAGTGACCGACTGGTGTCCGTACTAGTTGCCCCGCCACGTGCAGCACACGAGGTGACGTTCCTCGAGGCGTTTGTTGGCCCCTCCACTGCGCTGACAAACATATTATACGATGACTGGCGATGTGTGGGCGTCCATCGAGGACCTTTGTGTTATATAGGAACCTGTTTTCGCGTTTCCACTCTCGGGGCGTTTGACGACTTCAAGTTAAATCTCGACTCTTGATCTGCTTGGTATTGTTGCTTCACACATCGACATGCGAATATAGGTTCATTAACATGCCGTGATTTTGATTTTCTCTGTCAGATGTTGTCAATCCAAGGCGTTTCTGTCCCGCAAAGCAAGGACATCCGCTCTTTGTCCATTGTTCGGCGCCCACCACGTTCTTTGCTCGCCGGGAATTACACGTCCCCCGCTCGGCCAATGCCAGTTGAAGTCGTTTCGGACATATTTGGTTTCGCATCGCATTCCTCTCACGACCCCATCTCCCAGTCGATCGCGATCTCTCATGTATGTAGACAATGGAGGCAGATCTCTCTTTCGATGCCTTCCTTGTGGACTTCTATCTTTCTTTCACTCCCTCTCACCAAGAGTCAACTCACGCGCATGAGCGCTTGGATAATCCGTTCCCGCAATCGCCCCCTCGATATCTACATGGACTTTCGCGATCCATGCTGGGACTGGGATGAGGCGTACCAAATCTTTGGCTGCAAGGTCATGGATAACATCATGCGCTTCCTCGTACCACAGGCGTCGCGCTGGCGGTCCATCGAACTCCTCGCGGACACCTGGGCTCCTATCTTTACGTTCCTCTCATGCACTGTGGCCATTGACTCTGCCTCTCTCCTGCAAACCATCCGGCTCGCAAGATGCAACGAGTACTTTGTTGCGCAGGGCGAGGTGTTCCGCCCAGCGAACCTGGCCCATCCTATCGCCTGGTTTCAGGGCGGCGCCGGTCTGTGTCATCTCCGTCACGTATCGCTTTCAGGCGTCCACGTCGATTGGGCACGGTCTTGTCTCACGGGTCTCCGAGAGTTGGAGCTGAAGTACCACGCTCAAGACGTCATGCCTACTCTCCCAGAATTTCGACGCCTCCTGTGCGCGAACGCAGGGCTCAAGCGCCTCGTCGTCCTCGGGTGGGGTCCTCGGATGGATTACGCGTTGGAAAATGAACAAGGAAGTGACGGTCTGCAAATGATCGATCTACCCCAGTTGGAGGAACTGGAGTTCGGGTTCGTTGACGTGGCGTACGCCATTAACCTGCTGTCGTTGTTCGCCTTGCCGAACCTCCAAGTCCTTTCTGTCGAAGATGTCGCGTTCGGGATCCAGCTCTGTGAGCGTCAGGACTGTTCGCGGCTGTTCGATCGCCTTGTGGAGATGAGTGCAACGGAACGGATATCGTCGTATATTCCACTGTCTTCTCTTCGTGAGCTCTCGCTGCGAAGTATCCATGCAGACGATACTTCGATCCATGGTCTCTGTGGTCATTTGTGCGCCGTGACGTCGCTCCGTCTGGACCGTGTTGACGCTACATCCCTTCTGGCGATATGTTCGGCTCTTCATGCGTGTGACCGTCTTCAAGTGCTGACCCTCAAGGACATTGATTCTGCGGCAGCAGCCCTCGTGCTTTCGTCCTATTCGTTTCCGCCTCGCCTCCGCATCTTTCTCGATATCGAGGACGCAGAAGGGGACGAGGAAGAAGATATTTGATTGTCGTGATATCGGGCATGTGACGACCCCCCTTTGGGCTCGGAACGGCCACGCCTACTTCTTCGTTGGTTCCCCGAATCTTCTATACGCACGAGATGCTGTACTTCTCTCCCTTTCTCTCGCACACCCTTTTTTTTTCTCCGTTAGATCTTTCTCCGAAGTACTTCTCGTTACGACCTGATCTCGACGTGCATTGTGGCGTCCCGTCGTGCACCCATCTCACTTTTACCATCCCCGATTGCTTGATCATGCTTATCTCACTCAGAATGAAGAGGCCTCTCCCCCTTTGCTGTTTGGCGCTTAGATTCTGTCAAGCCATGGTCAATGCCAATTGTGAAGTCATCGACATCAGTATCATATTAATAGTATGTCACAACAACAGAAACTGTCCCCATGGACGCTGGCCATATATCTCCTTCAAAAAACCATTTGCAATGTATCGGTTGTTGGGCCCATGGCAACGGGATCAGATTCATCATATGGCGGCGCTTATACATTTGTCGCTGTCTAGGTTCGCGCTCCTTACTACTGTACGTACCTGATACGCTGTCACGGTGTCCGTTTGTCCGCACTGGAAGCTTGCTGGCCACTCTTGAGGATCCACGTTCTAGAAGGGTACGGGGTAAGGGGTGAAGCTCAAGGTCCGGTACAGTCGGGTCCGCTTGCAAAGCTGCGCAATGTTGTGATAAATAATACGGCGCGAACCGATGTAGCAACGCTGTCACTGGAGTCCTGCTCTCTGGCACTAAGGACTGGTGCCATAAATGTGAATGGATTATGCCTACTGGCTTCGGAACTACACTCACTGATCGTCGAAGAGCCTTATGACCACACCCCGTCATCGATAATTGTCCGAAGTGCCACTAGTAGAGTCTCCATGAACCGGAGTGGACATGTGCCGCAACCATCACAAAAACATCGTCGCCAGACAAGTGACCCCAGGCTCGAGAAACTTGATGGCGTGTCGTATCGGCTTCCCACAGGCCGACGAGCCTGGAGCGTAACTTATGACGGAAGACACTGACGTTTTTTTGTTCTGGGACCTGTTGCCATCGATAAGTACATTATTAACTTACAATAACGGAGTGACTTGTTTAGGCGTGTGTTGACACCGGCTGAGAAGGGTATTCGTGTGCTTTTGGTCCGAGGATGTCGAGGAGCTTGTTTCACGACGACGCGAGAAAACAAGACAGCGAATCAGGCACATGGGTGTCGCTGGCGCGTGTATGGCGGCTGTGAACAACGGGAATGAGTGAATCGAGGTGTGTAGGCAGTTTCTTGGACATTGACACGCTCAGTAACTGACTTATGGGCGACCACCTACAGTAAGTACAGGTACAACACACAGACGTACGTTAACCTGCCAGACAGCGTCGAGGATTAAATCACCGTCGCAAGGAACGGACGCGGGCTTGACAACTGGCGATTTCGGATCCTGGTGGCAGTGACATGCCTGCATTGGCAATCCTTTCATCCAGCGATGCAACTCGTTACGCATAAAGGCCATGCTTTCCAGAATGGCTCATCGTTCTTTACCCCGTTTATTACCCACAACATCTCTACCCGTGCTTGGCTTGCCATCGTTCTTTGACGTCGTCCCTCCCTTCTGATGTTCCCCTCTCGTATTTTGGCCCAAGTGGCCGTCTCTTTCGTTCTGTTCAGAAGAGCCCAAGCCGAGTCGCATACGATCACGTTCCAAAACGAGTGAGTGGTCGAGCGTCTCGATTCTCGAAGTCGTCGAGAAATTTCTAACGAACGATAATTGGTAATCAGGTGTGGTTTTGGAACGGTACGTCCGCCGCCTTCGCTCACTGTCAATGACGTCTTACCCCATTCCCAGCCTGCGCTCGTCTATGACGGTGTAAATATCCTCGTGGGCGACTCGTACACAAGCAACGCTCCCTGGTCTGGAATTGGGTGAGTTAGTGTTGAACGTCCGAAGCACATTACCCTTATCTTTTACACTTTCCTCAGCTACCTTCAGACGGGTAAGTCCACACACGCGTCCTGAGTGAGGCGAGCATCCCTTCTCAAATCCAAGGTTCTCTCTTGATTAGGTTTTTGTAATACGAATGGCGAAAATTGTACCCTGTTGGAGACGACGCTCATCAACCCGCCCTGTGCGGGATGTGGTTCGAGCACGGATCTCTCCTTGATATACCCGTGAGCACCATCTCATACCACCTGCCCATCTATCTGATTCAGATGCTGATGGGTGTTTGTCGTCGGAACAGTCATGTATATAGCGTCGAAACCTCGTTTGCGTACGTTGGAACCCAATCAATTCCCAGGTTTTGTCATGTGTTCATGCCTTTTGCAGATATTACAATGGCTGCGATGGTCAGGGAAAAGATTGTACGTCACTCTTTCTTTTCAAGGCCCAGTGTTGATACTCATCGACGACGAACGACAAAAAGGTAACAATGCAAACTGCGGCTCGGACTATGCCTTTCAAGTGTCAACCGATTGGCAGGCCCAGGTCGCTTGCCAGGAAAACGATGTGAGTACCGAACCCATCCACTCCCTAAATGAGTCCTATACGTGAATTGGCTTATGAACGCCATATACCTCCTAGGTCGACTTGTTGGTCGCTTTCTGCGCAAATGCCTCGGAGATCGTGTTGGGCGGCGGGGTGACAAATTCCTCGGGGATCGTGTTGATCGGCGGAGCGACTAATACCGCTTCCCCGACGACGACCCCTCTCCCGACAAGTTCCGTCCCGACGCCGTCGAGCATCCCCAGCTCGGGGTCTTCTACTCCAGAATCTGTGTCACCGGTAACACCGACGTCGACGCCTTCAACCATTCCCACGGAGACAACCACTAACGTCAGCGACTCGGGGTGCGGCTCCACCGGACCACCAGCACCTTCGTCGACGCCTTCGCAGGCACCCACTAGCGACTTAGGGTGTGGCTCGACCGGACCGTCTACACCGATCCCGACAGACATCCCCAGCGGGCCGGCGACGTCTGCGCCTGCGTCCACTCCTGCTTCGGCGCCGATCCCGACAGATAGCCCGAGCAACCCGGCGGCGTCTGCGCCTGTGTGCACACCTGCTTCGTCGCCGCTCCCGACAGTTGTCCCCACCGACTCGGCGGCGTCTGCGCCTGCGTCCACACCTGCTTCGTCGCCGATCCCCACAGTTGTCCCCACCGACTCGGCGGCGTCCGCGCCTGTGTCCACACCTGCTTCGTCGCCCATCCCAACAGATATCCCCACCGACTCAGCGGCGTCCGCTCCTACATCCACACCCACAGATGTGCCCACTTCGGCGCCGACAACAATCCCGACGATCCCGGCCAATTCGGCTCCGGCATCGGGATCGGCGGTCCCTGCGACTCAGCTCTGTATTCCCCCTCCCAGCAGCCTCACCCCATCCGGGTCTCCTGCGAGTGCTGCTGACACGCCCACGACTACCCCAGTGAGCAGCGCCGGCGCTGCCACCAGCTCGCCCACCGCTGCCCTACGCCGTCGCCACCGCCGCACTAATCGCATTCGTTACTAAAACCGTGGAAGAAATAGGACGGGCGCGTAGCAAAGCTCTACACCCCTGCAGGTTTTTCCACCATCCAGTATCTATAGGCACAGTCTCGTAAATACCCTCAATGGCGACGTACCCAGGCTAGTCCTGTACGCGTATTTTTCCACTAGAATGTCGTGTTTTGTTTTCTCTCCTTTTCCCTTTTTTTTTAAAACGCTCTGTCACTCTACCTAACTCGGCGTATCTGTGAAACCTGGATGTGCGTGTTTTAGCGTTATGTGCGTCGTGTACATAACTGGAGCGTCCGAGATGGTCGGTTATCTATACGACGTGCGTCATACCCAATTGCAGCGTTTTTCGTTCTATTGTTGGTTCTATCCGAGTCATAAAACTTCGGGAATATACACACGTTGGTCGTTCATTGTAGTACTATAAAGAGGCTGCCGGCAGGGAATCACAATATTGCGTCTTGTTCATTTTTTGTTTTCCCCTTTCACGCCACAAGTTTCCGTCCCGAACTCATCGGGCAACTGCCGAATCTCTACATAATAGACGCGATGACGACGATACACCAGGTCAAGGGAAGGTGGAAGGGCTTCCCGGCGAATACGACGACGTTCGAAGCATGTCGAGCATCTGTTGTCGCACGTGGCCACCGGGGGCCGGGGGTAGGTACATAGTCATATAACACCTCGAGGACGACGATGGCGTGTTTGTCAAAGGGTGTTCTTAAGCATTCAGTGGGTCTACCCACAACCCGAGTCATCGTTCCAGATGAAATGTTCATAAAGACTTGGATTTTGCGCGTCGAGTAGGTCATCGATTCATTGTAATAGAACTCGAAAAGGGGGTTAGCCGAATTGGCCTCCAATGGATGAAACGGAATCAAAGAGAGCCACGCGCCGCCGCTCCGTTTGATCCACGTATCAAACACGATAAACGATCATATCATTTCAGCGCTCAGCGCTCATTGTTCATTGTTCTTCGCCTCCGATGTGATAGCCCAGCTCAGTCCAGCCCAACCGAACAAGTGGGTTCCTGGGGGAAAAAAAAATCAATACGAAAAAAAGGCCGGACACAATACAATATCGTGTGGGCCCGAGATCACAAGACCACACGTGTGCCTCGAGGGTACGTGTCATGTCACCGATAAAAAGTCATGATCAAAAGAATCCAATTACTTGTTATCAATGAGCTGCACAGATCACTGGATATACACCCTCGCTTCGTACCCTCGCAACGTCAAGGTCCCCGTCTCCATTCCCGGAAGTCCAGACGCAGCGTCGTCGTAATTGCACAACACTGGCACAAGCCCAGGATGGCTTTCGCGTCCAATATCGAGGGGTATTAATCCCAACCCAGCTTCCGTCGCCCCGAGAGGCACCTCGACGACCTCCGCCGAGAAATTGAGCACCACCCACGCGCGCACGTTTCCCAATGTACGTATATACGCAAACACCCGTTCGTCGGATTCCATACGCATCTCGAAATTGCCGTAAATCTGCGTGTATGTGTGTGTATGTGTGTGAGAGTGTGTGGGTCGAGTACATAACTTGCCATCGGAAGGTTCATAGAGGACTAAAAATACGTACCAGGACGTCGTGCGCTTTTCGTACGCTGATGGCTCGTTTCCAGAATGCGAGCACGCTCTCGGACTCGATGGACTTGCCGTTTGCGAGGCTTAGTTGGGACTCGTCAGCGACGTTCCATCCCTCACGAGCGTCGTCTTCAAAGGCACGCATCCAAGGTGTACCGGTCGTAAACCCAGCGCTGGCGGTGGCGTCCCACTGTGAGAAATGTTAGACATGGTCTAGGCACAACAGACGGGGATGGAAACGAAAAGAAGGAAGACGAAACATGGAACAACGAAAAAGAATGCAGAGCGGTACAAAGATGGGCCAAAAGAGATGAAATGTGAAAAGGGTGAAATGTGAAAAAGGTGACGAGTGATACGGTTGACAATGTGAAGATGTGAAACTGTGGTGAAACTTGTGGGGGATAGCGAGATGGGACAAAACGGCGAACGGAAGAGACGTTTGCGCCAATGTACCCCCGGTGACGTAGGAATAGCAATACAAGGCCGCCGTCTCAAAGTGATGAATTAAACTTGCCTGCATGGGGATACGGGCGTGATCTCGGGCCTTTTGCTGAAACTCATCCAACACCTCCTCCATATCGACATCCTCCCTCCCTTGCTCTTCCTGTCTCTGTATTTTGACCCTATGTCCAACGTCAGAAAGAGGGGGTCACAGAAATAGGAACAGGAAGGAAGGGAAGGGAAGGAGGAAAGGGAGACAAGAGAGCACACGCCCCTTCCCCCCACCCCCACATACGCCATACTCACAACTGCCAGTAATTCTGCGACGCCACATCCTTGTACTCCTTTATCCCCCACGTCCTCGGAAAATTCTTCATCCCAAGTTCCTGTCCTTGATACACGTACAGCGTCCCCGTTTGTGTCACCTCGAGGACAGCCAACATCTTGGCAGAGATCGCTCGCCACGCTGGCGAATCATTCCCGAAACGAGAGACGGCGCGTGCATGGTCGTGGTTTTCAATGAAGACCCTGGAGGATTTGGCGACGTGTAGGACGGACGGCATACACGATGGGTAGCACCCACAGGACACGACACAATCAAGCGGTCAGTTTCACATATACGGTTCCCCTCTCCCCATCCCCTCCCCTGCCAATTTGCCGGCGAATTTGAATCACAGCCCAGTCATCCCCTCCATCCTATGACAGAGGTGCGCAAACGACTCATTCACTACGTTCGCCTCGCAGACACCTTGCTCGTCGAAGCCCATCGTATGCCAGTACGGAACAGCAAATAGTGAACGGTGAGCATGACACCGAACGTGCAAACGGGCTTATTCGCTGTGCTGCCTCGCAGTGACCTTGCCCGTCGAGGTTCTTCGAAGACGAAGACGAACACCAATACGAACGATGAACAGGGAACAGTCGGCCAACAGACCCTCTCATGTCCCATCGATCAATATAACACGGGGATTGGAGCCAACGCCTTGAGCATCGACATCAGAACCCAAGCCCAAGAGAGAAGGCAGAGGTCCCGGACAAGACTGACAAACGCAAGCAGCAAAGGAAACACCACTCACGCATTCCAGAATCCCTCCTCTCGCTTGTACACTTGCCACCGTCCCACGACGGCCTTGAGATCCGACAACCGCCACGCCTTCTTCACGAGGGGCGACTCCACAGGGGAATCCAAATCCATCAGCTCAAAGTTAAAGACCATATTGAGCTCCTTGTTTCGCGGAAGGACGTACGCCGCGAGCACAGAGGCATCGTGTGTAAAGGGCGTCTCGCCTACCGTGATCAGGTCGTGGTCTGTGGAGGCCACACGGAGTCGAGCGTAAAGCGCACAGCACAGCACACGGCATTGTATGAGTAATCACGCGATTAGATGAGATGAAGCACGTACGTGACAAGACCTCTGTACGCATCTGTTGGATATATTCGTGCACGTGTGGTCTAGGAGGTGGTATACTTAGCTACGGCATGTTCTCCTCAGAGGCTAAAACCGCGCAGTGCCATGGACACTGGCACGATGTGGCGTGGATTCGCTTACCCATTGGCGAAATACATACTCGCAGGCTGGTAATACTGTGTGTGATCTACGACCGGCGCGTCTGGTAAGCCTTCTGTCTTGGAAATGATGTTGATCACGTCCATCTAGATAAGTCAGGGAAGGGTTTCCCATGCTCGGCTTTCCCGTGATACTATTGTCAGCAAGGTGGAAACACATACCCGGAATCCATCACAACCCCTATCAATCCAGAATCGCATCGCGTCCCAAACGGCATCACGAACGACAGGATTATCCCAATTGAGATCTGGTTGTTCTCGGACGTACAGGTGGAGATAGTATTCCTCTGTCCCTGGGTCGAATTCCCATGCCGAACCTGCGTGTTTTTGTTGCGTAATGACCCATATAATAAACGCCCCCAAGGAAGATCCGATCCGAAGAAGGGCAGGACGAGGATAGTCTCTTCGTTAGTCGTCCGATAGAGTTGGAGCCAAGCACAGAACCCCACCTTGAAAGACAGACTTCCAGTTGTTGGGTGGGAGCCGTTGACCGTCGACGTATCTCGGGGGACGCCAAATGTACCAATTGCGCTTGGGGTCGTCCCTGGAGGACTTGGATCGTCGGAACCACTCATGCTATATCGAACGAAATTCAAATCCGGCAAAGGACCGCATTAGTTCACGCTCAACGTTTCCCAAGGGTGGGTTGAAACCGAAAAGCTATGTACCTCATCGGACGTGTGGTTGACGACGAGGTCCATCCTGTGCAAAAGAGAAGGAAAAAAAAAAAGGGACGCAACGGAACGGGATTAGATTTGAATTGGGATCTCGATGTGACACGTTCGACGAGGGAGTTCACATACATGAGCTTCATACCGCGTTCGTGGACGCCCTGGAGTAACTTGTCCCAATCTTCCAGGGTACCATATCGCGGATCGATGTCGCGATAGTCCGAGCTGCGTGTGCGATAAAGATAGAGATAAGGATAAGGATATTAAACCACCCCAATCACGAGGGAAGACAGAACCAGACACGTCGATATCGTTAGCACAATCGTGTACGAACTGAAGACCACCACGCGCACATGTCATATCCCATATCTGCCTGTGGCGAACGATAGATGGGGGAGAGCCAAAGCACGTCCACGCCGAGATCGTTGAGATAATCCAACTTGGCGTGGATGCCGTTGAGATCACCTATCCCATCGCCGTTGGAATCGAAAAAGGAGGAAGGGTATATCTGATAGACGGTGGCGGATTTCCACCACGCGCGGGGAGAAGGCGGGTCTGGGGAGGGTGTATGAATGGAAGCCATTCGTGTTTTTTTTTTGGAGGGGGGATTTCGGACTCTGATTTGTGGGGTGGGAGGCAAAGAAGGGCTGCGGAGAGGTACAAGAGAGCGAGAAAGAGCTGACTTGCCTCGAGGCTGGCAACAAATATACTTTTCCATGATGGGTGATCATCTGATAGACGCCTGAGATACCCAAGGACCGGGGGTGCCGGAGTTGGACAAAGCGGTGCGAGACCAGTACAGAGAAGGGCAAGTGTGAGCCACCACTGGAGGACTCATCTGATCGGCGGCCATGTAGTATGAACAGGTAACAGCCGAACGTTGCACTTGAAAGCAATATATTAGTCCCGGCTTGACCTCATTAGGTTCGTCCAACGTGGTTCAATCAAGCTGGAGCAAACTCAACCTTTTTTTCAAAGTGACTGTAATGTTGCCGACCAACGCCGATACAGCGAGACTCGTTTCCGCTTGCGCTCCACTCACTGCGCAACAGCCAAGGCGTAACTTTGATCGATCGAGTGGCTTTTTGATGGCCTGGTTCAGCCTAGCTCCTCCCCGGAGAGGGACTGAATTTTACTTGGCCAGGCGAAGCGAGCGTTACAGTCGACGAAAAGGTAGGTGCAACACGTTGGGCAAATAGCGATGCGGCGATAAAATGAAGAAAAAAAAAAGTGGACCCTGGTGTGGCAGTGAGTGAGTCAGCGCTTCTTCCGCCCATGCCAGGCGTTGAGCCATGCTGCACACCATTTCACGAACGCGTGGCCCCGGTAATCCAAGATACTTAAATATCCTTCTCGTTCTCAGCCCCGCAATCAACCAACCGACCAAGAGATGGCTCACTCTTTCAACATCCCCACCATCCAGCTCTGCGAGTCGTCGCCCGTCGCATGCCAACCTCAGCGTCGCTCGTCGCTTCCACCCATCCACACAGACTGCCCACGTCCCATCCCCAACTCCTACTGGGCAACCCCCCAACTCCTCGCCTGCGAATACCCTTGGTCCCCATTCGAGTCATCCACGCAGAAACTCGACAAACTCCTCTCCGCCGGCGTCCGTACCTTTATTGACCTCACCGAATCCGGCGAGCTCTCCCCATACGCGCCTCACCTCCCTGACCTCGCCCACGCACACGACATCCCCCTCTCCGACATCGAATACCACCAATTCCCGATCCAGGATCGGTCCCTGCCCGAGTCGAGGGAATTCATGTTTACGATCCTGGACGTGTTGAGGGACAACGAGCGGCGAGGGCGGGTGAGTGCCGTACATTGCCGTGGTGGGATCGGACGGACGGGCATGGTCATCGGCTGTTGGCTCGTCGAGTCAGCGTATGCCAAGAGCGGGGAGGAGGCGTTGCGGATCATTGCCGCCCTCTGGAAAACCGTCGAGAAGTGCAAGCGATACCCACACAGTCCAGAGACAGGTCCCCAGTTCGAGTTCGTCAAGAACTTTGAGCCACCGAGAGTCGTGCTTGCATGAGCGGGTGCCTCGTGCAGACGGCGTTTCTTCTTCTTTAGTTTGTTTGTTTGGGATATTTCCCCCAATTTCTTTTTCTTTTTTTTTGTGGTGAGTTTTCTGCCAACCCTTGCCGTCGTTCAACACAGTGATGGCTCACCACCCAAAGATTATAGCATCCGTGGGATGTCGCCGCCGATCGGCTTGCGCGCGACGACACGACTTTTGAGATACGCCCATGAATGCGTCGCAATGTACACACGCATCCTTATCCGGCGGGACCATCCATCCGTATCATATCAAACACATTTACCTTTTTGGGCACTAGGGACTAAAGGAACTCGATATGTATCCCTAATGATATCGCGATACTAAGTTGGCAAAGAACGCCTCCTACACAGTCATTAGGTTTTTTTTTACCACAGATACCTTTTCTTCGTGTCGTGATACCCGCGCTTTTTGTAACCATATTGTATACAAATTTGCGTTCTCCGATTTTCATTCCGTGTTGGCAAGGGGTTGCCTTACATACTTGTATACCTCGTCTTTTGTTCCTTCTCGGATCAGAAATTTTGATCAATGACTCAGTTGGTGTTTACAGCCTTCTCGGCCTTTGTGTGATTCCGAATGGACCCGACGACGTGCTTGGTTACTTTGGCTTGGGGGCGACCCGGACCATTTGAAGCTTCATCAAGTAGCCCCCGCGGTGCCATGGCCATTGGAGATCGAAACGTCTGAACGAGCTAGCGCGCCCACGTTCGTTTAACCCCTCGCCCTCGCCCTCGCCCTCGCCCTCGCCCTCGCCCTCGCCCTCGCCCTCGCCCTCGCCCTCGCCCCGAGTTGCGCTCGTCGGACTCGTTCCGTCGCCACGGCTCCATCCCGGACCCACATCCATCATGATGACCATCCGTCACATCATCATCCTCGTTATCGTTATCGCCCTCTATCGACGAATCCCCAACTGTGATCCTCGGGTCGGACCGTATCAGGGCCGTCGCTGACGGGAGGTTACTAATTTAACGCGTCGTGTCCATTCTCATTCTCATTCTCGCGCTCCGTATCTGATAGCTTGGCCATGAAAGTGGGTAAAAGCAGTGCGCTGCCTTGCGCGAGAAAGATAAGAAACAAGCACGAGGTCACGGTTTCAAAACACAACGCCGTAGACAAACCCAGAGGTCTTTGATGACGCATGAACGTGAGTGAGAAGAAGAGCCTTTGTGCGATCGAGAGAA
>JBBPRH010000117.1:0-58880 GCA_038092915.1 Boletus pseudopeckii
CCCCCCGGGGCCTCGGGGGCCGCGGGGGCGGGGGGGGGGGGGGGCGGCGCCCGCTGGAGGACATGCGTAATCTAAGATCCCCTGCGGAACACAGCCCGAGCAAGACCCCGGGGAGTGTTGATGCGTATGAGAGCGAATGGATAGAAAAAGGAAAACAAGAGGGGGATGCACCAAGCCGCGGTCTCTTCCAACCCAACCTTTGTCTGGATGACACTCGTCCTCTCTTCCTCACTTCACTCAATGACTACCTCCATCCTCCTTCGCTCCCCCTCCCCCTCCCCCTCCCCCGCATCCACACCTCTCCCCGCCCTTCAGACGGATCTCTCCTCGTCTTCCTCTTCCTCCACTTCTGGCTCCTGTCTTGACCTCCATCGCACCTCCTCTGCTCCCTCCACCCGTCGCATACGCTTTGCCCCTCTTCCAGATCCCCGCAGAGACTTCTTCGACATCCCCGACCCCTCCTTCGATGATCCGCAGTCGGATACCAAGCCCCCCCAGCAGACTCTCCCCGCTCCAAACGACATCCCCGATGGCTGCGTCGCCCTTTCCCCCTCCGTCTCTCTCGACTCCACCCACTCCAGCGCACGGTCGACACCCACAATTCGCACATCGCCCAACGTGCAACTCAAGAACATCCCAAAACCACACTCGAAGCTCCTCCGTCCCTTTTCTTTCCTCCGTCGCGCCAATCCTTCTTGCTCTCCCAACTCTCCCCTCTCGCAGTCCGCCTCTTTACCTGGTTCACGTGACCCTTCTCCCCCTCCTCCCGCCCGTTCCGCTAGTTCAGTCCCAAACTCCCCTTCCTCCCAGTTAGCAAAGCTCCCCCGCATTTCTACAGAAGACATCCTCACACTTGGAGCAAAATCGTTCTTCCGCTCCCGCTCAGGTTCACCCAGTATCACTCGCCCTCCCCGCACATTCTCCCCTCCTCCCAAGCCTTTGGATCCTACTCAATCTCTCCACCGTTCCGCTTCTACCGGTTCAGGTTCAGGTATGAATCTGAGCAACGGAAAACGTGATTGGGGAGAGAATTCCGGTCAGTCGCACGACACGGCCGCCATCGCGGGCTCTGGCCAAAAGAAGCGTCGCGCCTCTTCCTCGGCATCGTCACCTGGCGCTGGGGGTGGTCGACACGCTTCCTCCGTCAACATGCTCCCCGGTGACTCCCCCGTTCGTCCAAGCACTGCACCGAGTTCGTCTGTTGCATTCCCGAAAAAACGCGTAAAGATGCTAAATGGTAGAATATACGGTTCAAAGAGATATGCTAGTCAGTATATCCATATCCTTTCTCTCCCAACGATTCAACTCACCTATTACAGCTCAAACCCTCGCCAACCCCTTTGCCAATGTTCGCGATGACCCCGAGTTCGTCGAGTGGGGCTACGGTGGAATGGGTAGTGTGGATGCATCTGTTGGCATTGCAAATGACATGTGGAAAGGCTTACAGAGCAGGGAACGCGGTGGTGCGTTGCTTGTGGGTTCTTCTTTTCATACTGGAGCTGTCACCACCGGTGGCGGCAGGGGTTCTGGAGCATGTCCGACTTCCCCGATTGCCCGTCGAAAAATGACTGACAATGTCCCCGAGTGTGGCATGGGCAACGTCATGGCTGGTGCTGGCTCGGGTGATGATGATGGCAGTGGCATGGGGTGGGTCAAGAGGCGTCGTGCAGAGAAGGAGGCAAAAGCCCGTTTAGAGCAAGAGGCCACGGAGCTTCAGAACAAGACGCAAGAAGCGAGAAAGAGCGGTGAATCGATTGATGCGAGCATGTATGCATCCACCGCGTCCACCGCCACCTCCCTGACTGTGTGCACGTCTGCCGCATCCACGGATCTGACGACACCAGCTACATCTCCCCTTCCCTCGAGATCTCCCAGCGTGACGGACTTGAAGTTGACACCTTTGGAATCTCATGACCTTGAGGCTGCGCCACTTCGTATGGCGACTGACGAGCAACTCCAGCAATCTGACACTCCTGCTCACCTGGCCCCCGCATCGAAGGATGAGCATGAGCATCACGTCCTTACAGCTGTCCGTCTATCTCCCAATGTCTCAAGTCCGTCCCACAAACATAGCCACTCGGTGACTCATGGCCGTACTCTATCCTTGTCTCACACACTCTCGCAAATCGGCAAAGGCGCCGATGATGAAGGAACTGAGCATGTGCCGCCTCTGAGTCCGGTGGATACAGAGGAAACGACAACAAGCACTAATTCATCCGGTGAGGAGGAAGAGCCGAGGAATGAGGAAGAGGAACAAGATGATGTGGACGACGACGAAGATGAAGCTCAGGTCAGTCATCCGCACTTTCAACAACCACGCATAAACACCTTGTTATGCAGCATATCAGGAGAAAGACTGCCCTCGGAGCCGGCGTCGAGAAAATCAGTCGACATGTGGACGTCGAGACGCGGTAGGCGTACGAGGCGTTCGCACATGCGTGTATGCGCGTGGTCAAAAGGTTGCTGGGGAGAGTGCGGAGCGGAGATTGCCAAGCCCCGCTCGTCTCTCTCTTCAACGCATCTTTTATGCGGAGTCCCGACATCCCGTCCTCCGTTTTGTTTTTATTTTTCGGACAAAGTCAAACGAGGTTGTTGATGTATCATTCAACAACCATCACACCCACGCTGCCTTCTTTACGCCCCAACACTAGGTGTTTTCCGTAGGGAAAATGCCGCATGTCCCGTCCGCGGTTCTATGACACCACGCATTCGCTTAGGCTATGCTGGTGTCACAAGACCTCAACTATTGTTCCCATTAAACAGGCACATCGCGCAAGTCGATTTCCATGACCATGTTCTGCGCTCCCAGCACCTCATCTCCAACTGCTTTCGTTGTACATATTTGCGCTCACCACTTTCGGTCATTAACTCTCGTCATCCAGTTTGAAGCACTCAAGTCATCTGTAGCGTTTTTTTTTTCTCCCATCCCCCATACGCATTACCGAACTCTCCACTCCACTCCTAACTTGCGCAATTTTGGTATTAATGAATCCTTGGGCGACATACGCCTGGTACGTGATCCCCTCTTGGGTTGTGGACTCGCACTCATCGCAAATATATATATTAGGTCTTTTTTTCACGCCTTGTTCCCGTTCCCACCTAGAAGTCTTTTAAGTCCTGTGTCATTCATACTATTATACCCTAAAGCAGCGCCGAGTGCGCCTAGTATATACTGTATCTTTGCATTGCATCGTCGAGCCGGGATCTTTGTCGTTTACCATTTCAGTTTAGACTGGGTGGTTAGGTGGGAACAGACGGTGGAGCCTGGGGTGCGTTCTATTTGATGGAGCTGGAGACAACTGATTACCGAATGATCATTTCAGATCACTTTCTTCGGCGCCGAGTAGTCGGCGATGTTTACCTCTTGCTCCTATGATTGTTTATACCACTGCTTCAATTCTTTACGAACCTTTTTGCTCACGTTAATTAGCCGCTGGATGTTTACTATCTTGATCTCATCTTGTTCGCCATTTGGCCAATATATGCCTCTGAAGACTGATTGTGGCATTCCCAGCTGAGGCAGTGTTGCGGTGACAATGGGTCGGGACTGGTGAGGGATATCGGCCATACGTGCCCGCACTGACATGCGCCACGACTTGAAATCACTGGTCCAGTTTAGACGCGATGACGTCGCAAGGGCCACGTGTACACTTGTAGAACCACTCATTTCGTGGTAGTAGTACTTCACCAGTTGTTCCTCTCCCTCTCAGCGCACACGATTTATTTTTTCCTCCTTGCGCAGCACGCGAATCGATTTACACGGACCCCTGCAACGAATTGCCATATCGTGACTGATGATATGTGACTCGGAGGAGACAGTACGTTGAACTGGTTGACGGGTTCGGTTGTCGCAAGTCTATCACCGATGGGCTGTCTGACAGGCGTACGCTCGATCACAAGACTCGGGGAAAAAGTAAAACAGAACACGTCTATCGATCGCGGGCCGGGGGCAATCTGCACGCGGATAACCGCGCCCGATTATCATCACCGCGATCAACTGCATCCGCGACGTGAAAGTAACACTTGAAGGGAGAGTAGTGACTGCCCCGCGCTAGCATCTCATCACTGGTACTGGTGCGGCCAAGTCGCGATGGACGGATGGACGACCGCGGAGGATCTCGCCCTGACAGTCTTGTGGAAGAGGTACCTCTGAGCTTGATGGGACCTGCTCTATCAGGACAGGCGAGCCCCCGACCCGATCGAACAGGATGTAGAACGACGGGACAGGTCATGTCGGGTGTTAAAAGTGCAGTACACGGATGGCACCTCGAGTGCAGCTATGCGCCATGAGAAAGTCTACTTCCAATATGCCGCACGCGAGGCTCCACGCACAGCACAAAAGAAGGGAGAAACGGCTTCTTCTTTTCCCGATATCGTTAATACACGGCCACTCGAGGGTAGGCGTGGCCATCGAGAAGCCGCGGTCGTTCACAAGGACAAGATTCGTTACGTGGAAACGAAAAAAAAAAAATGCGACCCGTCCTTGATAATGCCAAGCATTTCGCATGCAACGACGTCGGACCGTTGACAATGCAATTATGTACTGTCTCGCTGAAACTTACTCCGGGCATAAACAAGGCACAGAGGAAATGAAGTACCAAGTGGTCTCGAACAAGTCAGCTCAGGGATGGCGATATCGATGAGCCTGAGAACATGCTTCAGGTGCTTCATCGGACGAAAGGCGGCTTTCGAAGGTTCCATTCCGCATAGCGATTGACAGTGTAAACGTGCGATAACGTATGTCAGAGGGCTGTACGATAACACGACGAGAACGTTCTGATTCACGCAATCCGATAAGATTCTACTAGGCAATTTCATATTTCGCGCAGGAACGAAACCATAAATGTAGCGGCGGTTTACATCCGGAGAAAACCTTATGGAGGAGAGAGTCCTGAGCAATGGAAGCCGCCGCGAGATGGGGAAATCGCGGAGATGAATCGGTTAGTAGGGCAGGGATAAAAGATAAGGACGAGGATACAGGTCACCGCGTCCAGGTAGATAACTCTAGTTGTGATGAAAGTCGTGCACCCATGTGTTCAACAACGCCAAGAGGAGAGCGGGTAGTCCCATGATACAGTGAATCCCGCTCATCAAATAACGGAATCGGCACTCGACTTGTCCTGTTCCGACCATGCTTGACAAAGACCCGTGGGTAAAGGACCTACGTCACCTCTTATTCTCGTCTGTTTAGAAATTTATGTGGGTCGCAAGCTGCGCGCCATCCACAGCAGTCCAAGCGACGTGGACGACAGGGCAAGATACGATAAGTGGAGATCGATCGGATCAGATGGGCCAGAACCTCTGACAATCAATTCTAAGCTGCCTGAACGCCGCTGTTTGTAAGCGATGGGCTAGAAATTACGGAGTGGTGGATTGGTGTCCCAGAAGAGTACACAGGGTTGCGGGCTGGCGAACGTTCGGGTGAAGATGTTGATGGCATCGATGGATGATAAGCAACGCAGCAGTTACGGTTGGCTGAATAACGCCCGATCGTATTAATTCTTCCCTGGCTAACGGGCTACGAGGTACGTATGTTAGGGTAATCAATACACCAGCTAGCCTAAACCCAGTGCAGCAGGAATTCGATGACTGTGCGAGCGACATCATTGAGGTCATTGGCAAAGAGTCGCACTTACTTTCCAAGTACGTCTGCCAAGACTAGCGCTCGCCAATAGTAGCCTGAGGTTGCATCCATTTATCATATAGATCTTGCACGTCACTCACCAGTATTACCAGATTTCACAAGTTGCCGATCTGTATTCAGACCGACATCCTTTTCACACTAATAAATCCATGCCTATTGTCATTTCCGGCTACAAATGCTGCAACTGTCAGCCCGGGTTAATGTTGGTCAACCAGGATATAGAGCGCGGTAACTTATAAATCAGGGAGCACCAACAGAGTCCTGCCAGTGCAACCTTACATTTCAAAATTCGTACCCCATTTCGCCGGTACGCGTGGTACCTCTAATATCGTTCCTTTTTAGGCGTTTTCTTGAGGTGGCACGACAGCACCTCACCGCCCATTCCCCATTTGGTGGGTTTCATGAGCCCCTGCCACATTTGGGAACATATTTAGCTCTGACTGCGCCCAGCACCAAAGCGGCTTTTCATAACAGATAAGGCGTGCATGTGATCTGAGCCTAACGCGGCAGGTTTAGTCTTGGAAGCTTGGCTAGCAGGAAGACAATGGATCCGGGCGCGAGCTGGTATGATGATGGTCCTGAAAGCAACCAAGCAAGAACGGAGAGGAAAAGTGCAGAACTTGGAGCATTTCTGTTGAGCGACCTCGACTCCTAGCATCTCCCCTCTTGTGGTGAAAACCTGCGAGAAGAGGACTGCCGCGAAGGGGTAAGAGCAAATAAGAGTCAGGGATGAAGATATTGCTCCGCGGTTATTCACCCCATCTCCGACTGTCAGGGCAATTCATCATTCGAGGGTATTCCCTGATCCTCACGCCGAAATGCTAGAAACACGCTTCCGCTTCCTTGTGGGTCACTGCCGGTTGCATGACGGCATAAAGCAGGTCGTCTTGCCAGCATGACACCCACTGCTTATCGTTACCTCAAGGGTGGTCAATTACATTCAATTATTTCATGTACGTACCTCGATCAATTACTCGATGATTCCCTGACGCCTTGCAGTTATCAGCACACCTAATTGATCCTCGAAGTGGGTGGCATGCTGACCGAGTACCTCGGGAAAGCGTGCTTCAGAGTCGTTTCAGCGCGACCCCGAGGAAACCGACAACACACGTTTGAGGGGTGGTATCAGCGCCAATTCAGAACGGGCAAGGAAACCCCTCGATAAGATGTTTTCAATTGAGTCTTTCCCTCACGGACAAGCCGTTGTAGGCGGTGAAAAGGACTTCTCCGGTGGAGTCTAGGGATACTTACCTGAAGCGGGAGGGCACGCCGAATCGCTGTTCGTAGTGGGAACTGTGACTGAGTGTACTTTGGGGCGACAACACGGAATAAGTATCGCCGAGTTTCAAACTTGGTGACATTGTATACATGACAAGTCAAGAGGTTTCCATACCATCCTGTTCCAGCTCCTGGAGCACAATCTGTTCTGGTCCACCTTCTTCTCGCTGTACGCCTCCCTTTCCACCGTTGGCTTGGCTTTCGACTTCCTTGGCAGTGCGCGGGGCCAGATCACGTACAGAGTTATCCGCGGTAGTGGATGTTTCGTCCTGTCCAATGCGGATGATAATGTTCATTGTCGATTTGACTCTCGTCCTGAATTCCTCTTGGGGGCCATCTTCAGCCTCACTCCCACTCTCAGACAACACCTCGTCGTGTACCTCAAGAGAGCCCGTAAACACATCCACGTGCACGTCATCCTCTGCCCACGGTAAGATCGGGGGAAGAGACACGGCCAAGAGGGCAAGATGTGGGATGGCGGCGCCCATTGCGCTCAATCTGAGTTCTTTGAAACCATCGTCAACGAAAAGGGCTTTGCAGCGACGGAGGTATGCGGCTAATTTGGTTTTTCGGGTGATGCAGATGTTGTTCTTGCCCTCGTGGTGGGTGGAACGTGGACCTGTGGCAGAGGACGCCAACGCGACGGTGGGGAAGGGGCGCGGGGGGGCAAGCTTTCGGATGTGTCGGCGCCGCTTGGGATTTGACTGCGCGTCAGGTTTCTGGGATTGATCTGCAGACGCATCGGGAGCGGGCGACGTCGCTTGTAAAGTCTCTTTTTCTTTCGTGTTTCTTGTAGTACCTGCATTGCTTTTTGCTTTCTTTTCGCGACCGCTCTCGGTCTCGTTCTTCCGCTTGTTGCCCATTGAAGAGCCCCTTGAAAAGACATTGTGATTTATATTTGAACACGTGATTAAACTATGACCCACCCTCAAGTGGGCGGCGAGGCGGAACTCGGATGGGCAAAATCATACAGGCGGAGTCAAGATCAGTATACAAGCCATCCTTTCTCAGTTCCTTTCTCTTCTTCGTCTCCCTCTGCCGTCCAGCCTCAAGGGTTCGAAGAAAGCACAAAAAATCGCCAAAAAAGGGCAATTGGTCCGAGTAGCACAGGTCCAGCATGAGTCAAGACGTTGCAGAACAGAACATTCAGATGTGGAAAGTCAAGAAACTTATCAAGAGCTTGGACTCGGCGAGAGGGTATGTGCCACCTACCTCCATCATCACACCGCTGATCTTATGCGCGGGTTCCTCTAGAGCTGGGACATCCATGATCAGTTTGATCATCCCCCCAAAGGTACCCTGATCGTTCTTATTAGTTTTGCATACCTCATCCGACCCAATTTCCGCTATTATAATACAGGATCAGATATCCCGTGCATCCGCTATGCTCACACAAGAGTATGGTACAGCCTCCAACATAAAGTCTCGTGTGAACAGGCTCTCCGTGCTCGCTGCTATCACCAGTACTCAGCAGCGTCTCAAACTTTACAACCGTGTGCCACCGAACGGTTTGGTTCTCTTTGTAGGCACAGTTCTTACCGATGAAGGCAAGGAGAAGAAGGTTTCCTTTGACTTTGAACCTCATAAACCAATCAATACGTATGTCCTTTCCATATCCGTCCGTACCTCGTGACCCTGCATGCTCTTCAACTTTCTCATTCTTGTCTTTCTCTCACATTCAGGTCTCTTTATCTCTGTGACAATAAGTTCCACACTGAAGCTCTGTCGGAGCTTCTTGAATCCGATTCCCGTTTCGGATTCATCGTGATGGATGGAAATGGAACCCTCTTCGGCACTCTTGCCGGTAACACACGCGAGGTCACCCACAAGTTTACTGTCGATCTCCCGAAGAAGCACGGCCGTGGTGGTCAGTCTGCCCTTCGTTTCTCCCGTCTTCGAGACGAGAAGCGGCACAACTACGTTCGCAAGGTTGCTGAACTCGCGGTTCAGCACTTCATTACCAACGACAAAGTCAATGTCAGCGGCCTCGTGCTGGCTGGCAGTGCAGATTTCAAGACAGAACTCAGCCAGAGTGACATGTTTGACCCACGTTTGGTATCCAAGGTGATCAAGGTTGTCGACGTCAGCTATGGCGGCGAGAATGGTTTCAACCAGGTGAATAATTCCAACGGAAATTATACATTGGAGATACTGACACGATATTAAGGCTATTGAGCTTGCCGCCGAGTCGCTCTCGAACGTCAAGTTTGTGCAGGAGAAGAAGCTCATTCAGAGATACTTTGATGAAATCAGTCAGGATACGAGCAAGTACTGCTTCGGTATAGATGATACACTCCGTGCTCTCGAACTCGGTGCCGTTGAAACACTGATTGTCTGGGAGAACCTCGATGTCACCCGATACGTCCTGAGAAATGCTACTGGAGGTAAGACGTGTCATCGTCTAATAGACATCATGATTATCCCTAACTCTACCCTAGCGGAGATCATCGTCCATGGCTACGGCCAAGAAAAGGATCGCGAGAAATTCGTTGACAAGTCTACCGGTTTGGAGATGGAACAAGCCGCTGAGCCACAATCTCTGCTCGAGTGGTTCACCGAGAAATATAAAGATTTCGGTACTAACCTCGAGTTCGTGACCAACCGTTCTCAGGAGGGCGCCCAGTTTGTCAAGGGGTTTGGTGGTATTGGAGGCTTGTTGAGATACAAGGTCGACATGACCAACCTCGCGAGCGTGGATGACGAAGAGGACGAGTTCTATAGCGACAGCGAGGACATCTGACGGTTTGGTTGGCTCTTCGGAGCCCCGTCGACTAAGGGTACGCTCGGCGGGGCGATGGGGTGGTGGTGGAGACGGAGTGGTATGGAGGTGTTTTTGTTGTGCCTTGCAACAATTGTCGATCGTGAGGGTCAGGGTGGACGGGGTGTGCGTTCAGCGCCCGGACAAGGTTGGGTGAAAATGCACATGGTCACCGTTTGTTTCTAGATCGGATGGACATGCGCTCATTGTTATGTGGAGGTCAGTTTCATGAGTATGGATGTGTTGCATTCGCTGACTGAAGATTTCAGATGGATAAGGGACACTACAGTGGATAGAAGACAGCGAATGCTGAATTGGTTTGTCGCTAAGTAGCCCACGGTCTTGTAGTTTTACCATGCTGTTCTTTTGATCAATTCATGTTATCCTCGTTCAGTTCTTTCTCGCGGTAACAAGGTGGAGCGTTACATTGTCACATCGTATGTGACGTCACGTTAGCCGTATGATGGTTTCATTGGCCACACGGGTGTGGACACCGTCATTTTGACATCTCCCAACTCTCATATCAACCACAAATCTCGCACAGCCCATATTCGACATCCCCCGCAGCCCACCCACACACTTGTCCTCTCCAGTCTAATACACCTGCTTCAACAACATGGCCGGTGTGTACAGATGGACCCCTATTCAATTCCTATCACTTACGCAACGTATTTCAGGTAGGAAGCGATCTGCAGCCGAGGACACCACCACCGAAAAGCGCGAAACTCGCGGCTCAAAGGCAGCCAGGACAGAGGGCGCTAAACCCGCTGGCAAGGCCGCCAAGGGCACAGCGCGTCTCAAGGCCCGTCTTTCCATTTCTCATGCAACTTCTCCGCATCTGACTGCTGTATGATTGACAGACCTCCATGGCCCAATCTACGTTCAAGTCCCGTGCCGTGCCTCTCCACGTGAGTATCACCACGACCGCCCCCGCGCCCGAGGGCCAGGAACCTACTCCGGTAGATCCCGGATTCTTGGCAAGCACGGCCCTCATCCCGAGCACCTTTGCAACGGGAAGTTTTGGGTGGAAAGGGCATAAACGCTTGGTGGTGGAGTTGCCCAACGCCGAAGGGGAAGGAGAGGGGGAGAAGGTCCATGTTACGATGACGTACGTGTTCCACTTGCCTTATGTCACTGCGGTTTGGATATCAATGAGCCGGTTGCAGGATCAATGCCACTGTTATTGGCAGCAAGGATGTGAAAGAGGTGGAAGAACATGAAGACGAAAAAGAGGGGACAGGAGAGCATGCTGCTGAAGAGACGTCTGGCGAAGCAGTTGAACCCAAGCATGGGGGATCTGCAGAAGCCGAGGCAAAAGAAAGCGATGATAACCCGCCAGCGGGTGAAGAACAGGCTGAAAAAAGTGCATCGTAATTATTCTGCATCTGTAAAATTTCTTGGTTTGTATGTACTAGCACTCTAGTCGGTAAGATGGCCCCGTTTTCGCAATCGCCCTGTGACTTGATCCAGTCTTTCGAGTGTGAAACTCTTCGTCGTGTGACTGCAACTTTTGGAAGTTTACGTTACATGCGAACATAGGTTTCAATACCCACCAGTTGGAGGAGCTTGTAGTGAAGTTGGTTTACGCGATATTAGTGAGTCAAGAGTATGCCATTCGTCATGAAATAACTTATTTTCCAGGAGCATGTCTCTTGATATCAAACAGCTTTCTCCCTTGGAGAAGGGCGGGTTACCTTTCACTGCAGCTCCGAGTGCCCAGCGTCATCATGGTTCACCCAGTCGACTCAATCCATCTTTAGTCACAGCGATAAAATATTCTATCCCAGCCATCTACCTCGTATACTTGCTGTCTCGCAACTTTGTGTTCACCGTCCCGCATGCACCGAGCTTAGGCGTGAAGTACCCTTTGACTTCACCATTGAGTGCATATTACGATGACCCCGCTTCCGAATTCAAGGACGACGTCTTTCCCCTGCGTCTACAGGACAGTTGGGATATCTCCACCGACTTCCCTTACCCGCGCACTCTCGCGTACGACGTCGAGGAGGGTACCTGGCTTCGCCTCGATGTCCACCCAATATCTGGTGATATTGTGTTTGATATGGCCGGCGACATCTACTGTCTTCCGGCGTATTCTTATTCCGAGGCAAACTTGACGACCGGGATAACGACCATGGCCATCCCGGTGCTCACAGGGGTACCACACGACGCCGACCCCAGTTTCTCTCCCCATGGCGATCGTCTAGCCTTCAGAAGTGATGCGGGGCTCGGGGTCGACAATATCTGGGTTATGCCATGGGCTGTTGGTGGCTGCGCCGAAATGGACGTTCGACCACCCTCCGCGATGACCGCGGAGGCAATTGCGCAAAGGGACTATGATGCCAGTTTACTTGCACAAGGCGTTAGAGAGACGGAAGAACGGAGATTAAGGCGACTCTCGCAAGAGGGCAGACTGGCCGGTTTGTGCTTGGATAATTATAATGTGAACGGATCTGACCGGGACCTCCCTTGCGACGTATAGCTGTCCGCATCACCAATGAAACCTATAATTGGGTCTCCGACCCACGTTGGCACCCTTCGGGCACCAAAATCATTGCTACGAAATGGTACTTCTCTCGGCGTTCCTTGGGTGCGGGCGAAGGATGGGAATATGAAGTTCCAACCCTCCATGATCCTAAGCAGCACCGAGGAGTAAACTCGGGCAGGCGTCTCATTTCCAGAGTGTTGCCACTAGGGTGGACCAAGGCTGATTACGTCGAGCAGCAGATCGGTCATGAGCAGTTCTCCTGGTTAGGCAATGACACACTTGTATATTCAGGAAACGTCCAAGATGTCGAGGGTGCTTTCAAGTACTCCAAAGGTGTGATATCTACTTATGGTTCTTGTTAATCTTGATTAACATTCATTGTGGCAGACGTTCACCGGGGTATTTATTCAATCTTCGCACGTAACTTGACGTTCGGGGAAGAAGAAGTTCTCGTCGATACGTTCCCCGGAGGCGCTAGCAGACCTACATTATCTCGTGATGGGCATACCCTCGCTTTCGTCCGTCGTGTTCGCGACAAAGAAGCACTTGTGCTCAAGTATGTTTTGTGTACACGCAGGCTTTAAACCCCGTCTCATTCATGCTACAGGGATTTACAAACGGGCACGCTCCGCAATATTTGGCACGGGTTGACCTACGATCTTTCTACTATTTACGCCCCAATGGGCACTTATCCCTCTTTTGCATTTGATCCCTCCGACGAAGCTATTCTTATCTGGGCCGCTGGTCAGATTTACCACATCCCACTTGCTTTGAACGCACTTGGGGAACGGGAGTTGGGTGGCACACCTCAACCTGTCGGGTTTCGCGCCCATATCGAGGTCAAACTTGCGGAGACTCTGAGGGCAACTACGGATGTCAGGGAGCTGGAGAATGGTGAACAACGCCTTCACGCGTTTACACAGCTCGCCCTCGATGAGACTGGGACGCATGCGGTGTTCCAAGCTGCTGGTGTCACATACGTTCAGGTGCTGGGATCGATATCCACAGCTCAACGCGTACCGGTTGCGCATGCAGGAGCAGCATATTACTCACCCTCTTTCGTTGGTGGGAACAACGACTTGATCATTCACGGAAGATGGTCGGATACATATTTCTCCTCCTTCGAGATTGCCGATCTGGGTACTGGCAACGTATACGAGCTGGCTGATCTTCCAATGGGGCGATATTTCAGTCCCGTAATTTCGGGTGGAGAGGGAGCAGTTCGCACACTTGCTTTCGTCAAGACGAGCGGCGACTCCCTTACTGGCGATGTCGTCGCTACCGCTCAACCTGGTCTCTGGATTGGCGAGGTCACTCTACCAACAGAAGAAGCTACATCCTCCTTTTCGATCCCCGTGACGAACATCCGGAAAATCCGCACTACCATCAGTTCCTCCGACGATGCGTTGAAGCTTAACTTTATCTCCTCTGATAAACTTCTCGTCCACCAATCTAATCGAGTCTTCACCGTGGATATCTCTCGCGGTGTTGACGAATGGGGTCGCTATACGGAGGAGACCCTCGCAAACGGTCACTCGACGGATGAGTTGGTGTTCTCAGATACTACCCATGGTGCAGCCTTCGTGAACTTCCAGCAAGTCTACTATACCCCCGCAGTGACCTCTTCGACGGACTTGTGGAGTAAGCCTGGCAAGGCACCAGCGGGATTAGCAAGGCTTAGCTTGGATGGTGGGCACGATCTGGTTGTGAGCGGTGATGGCAACGTCGTTGGGTGGTTCCTCGGTAAGGCTTATGGTTCGATCCTCTTGTAGCAATCCTGACCTTATTACGACTAGGACCCTTCCTACATACTTTGCCGATTTCTCGACTTGCACAATGCTCACAGGCTATTAAAGCGGACATCCAGACGTTTGGCGTTGGCTGTGTGACTCGTTTGCTAGACGTCACCGAGGTGGACGTGCGATACGAATCGGAGGTTACGAGACTCCGTCGTGAAGCTCGCGCATTTTCCGATGTGGACGTTGTTGCATTTGTGAATGCTACAATCCTTACCATGGAGCATGGTGACGTTCACCGGGACTTGATCAGCGGCGGAACGGTTATCCTCCGAGATGGTCTCATCGATACAGTGGGCAAGGACGGTGAAGTATCTGTTCCAGCTGGGGCTTTGATCATCCAGACTGATGGTGGTGAGTTACGGGTGGACACAACCCGATGTTGATGACTCTTACACGTCAAATTTACTAGGATACATCATCCCGGGATTCGTTGATGCACATGCCCACTGGGATGGGACGGGCGTCAAATACCCCGCCACTTCTTGGGAGATGGAAACCTTCCTTGCATACGGGGTCACCACGATGCACAAGTACGTTGATTATTTGAAGACGTTCGTAGTGCTCCCCTAAACGCTCCTTTCAGCCCAAGCCTGCATAACTCACTTGGCTTCGTTGAACGTGCTCGCGTTGAGAGTGGTCTCATGATTGGCCCTAGGATTTTCCACACAGGTCAAATTATCTATGGCGCATCCGATTATTCTTTCCATCTCGATATTGCAACCACCCAAGAAGCAAAAGAGGCCCTCACCCGTATCAAAGTCGAGGGTGGACCAGCGAGCTGGTCTTATAAGAACTACAATCTGCCAGCGAGGGCATCTAGGCAGCGCTTGTTGCTGCAAGCGAAGAAGATGAATATGGCTTGTGTACCCGAGGGTGTGAGTAGCTATCCTATGAATTTAAATGATGCGACTTATACATGTTTAGGGTATGAATTTTGATTGGGACCAAACGTACATTATAGATGGCAAGTGGATTCTCGAGCTACAAGGCATGAATTCTGACGTGCTGCAACCAGGAATGACGACGGTCGAGCATAACATTCCTGTGTCGGTACTCTACGACGATCTCCTCACCCTCTATTCGCTGAGTGGAACCGGATCGACACCGACGCATACCGTCGACTATGGAGGATCGTGGGGGGAACAGTTGCTCTGGGCGACCGCAGATATACCCAATGATCCAAAGTACGTCTACCGCAACATTATTGCATGTACACATCTGAATACAATACGTTATGCAGACTCAGACGCTTTTCGAGACACGACATCCTAGAGGGTTTGTCCGAGTCCACGAGCCGGCCCGCAAACTGTTGGTTGTCTTTAAATGCTTGTTAATACCAGAACTAACATGCTCTGTTAGCAATTGCACTTTTTAATGTCTCTTCGTCGGTCGCCAAGATGGTTCATCGCGGGCTGTCTGCTCACATTGGAGCACACGGCGAGCCCCCGCTGGGTCTGATGTATCATCAAGAGATGGCATTCGCCAAGGCAGGGGGGCTGAGCAATTACGAGGTCAGTTCTACTTTTGTTCTCACGCTACCATGCCTATTGTTATTTAGGTCATTCGTGCCGCAACTTCTGACGCAGCAACGACGTTTGGTCTTGAAGAGTCCCTCGGCACAGTGACCGTAGGCAAACTTGCTGACCTTGTTATTTTCCCTGGGGGCTTTGATCTGATTGATGCTGACATCCACCAGACAAAAGAGATCAGGTTTGTCGTACGGGGCGGAAGGATATGGGAGGCCAAGACCATGACGGAAGTCTGGCCGGTAAAGGGAAGACAACAGACCCTACCTCCCTTCAATGCTGAGTAGTCTACTTAGGAATGTTCCCGCTCTAGTAGAAATTCATCCAGTGCGAAAGGGGATCAATATCCGAGTCCATTGCGATTAAACTCTACATATCGAACTCGAATTCTGAATCTGAATCATCCTTTCTTGGTGGTCCACGGATGTTCTTTGGAGCTTGTGCATTCGTTCTGGTCGCCGCGGATCGCATACGAGAAGATGGGTCGTCGTCCTGTTCTTCGTCGGAGCTATCACTCCGATCCTGACTACTTTCTCCACTTTGGAAAGGACGTTCAGGGGGGTCAATGACCCCACACAACGTCAGGATTGCCTCGAGTTCTGCTCAGATGAGTGAATAGTGGCAGAGGCATTGAAAAAAACTGGCGTACCTTCAAGACGCCTTTCGCGGTCAGCGCCCCAAGCGACGATCTGATTTCTGATTTCCCCATTCCGATAAATGATAAGCATCGGTATGCGACCATCAGGCAGATCTGCTATGCATTTGTTGCCGACGATAGACACAAACTTGGTTCGGGGATATCGGGCAGCTAAATCCCGGACATGATTAGATGTACGGTCACTTCGCGGAATACTATGCAACAGTTGAGATTGGCGAATTGCGCTTGGAGGGGGTTGCTCACCCGTCTTTGTAAAGAAAACATATCACTCCTGTGCCCTTCTCGTCTTCATCGTCCTCCTCGCTAATCCTGCTCGCCTCTGTTACCTCCCTCGTGTAATCCTCTCTGCCGATCGGATACACCCTCCCAAAGCGCGCACGCTTCACTGCCTTCCGCTCCTCGGCCAGCCGGTGGCGGCGGAATGCGTCCACTGATCGCTGCAGGTCATCATCTGCGACGTCCTCCCCTAGCTCACGCAGCTCGTCCGCGGTGAGGTCCTCCAGGGCTTCGTGGAATGTCGGCTCCGCGGGGGGAGATGGGGTCCGCGGGGATGTTTCTCGGGGTGGAAGGATGCCATGCTTGCGCAGGGCGTCGTTGCTGGGAGAGTTGAGTGTGTATGGGGGACGACAACGAAAGGTGTCTAGTGCTCACAATTCCGTGTCTTCGCTTGGGTTGACTGCCATGTGTACGAAGATGAATTAGATGATGCTGCGCGCCCACAGCACATCAGTGGCGGAGTGGAATGGCTGTATTAGGAAGGCTGTATTCAGGTCCTTGCCAACTGCGACTCGCGCGGACTTGAATGACTTCCGTTGGAAAATTCCCCTGCTCCGCCAGCTTAGAGATGTACTGATTTCAAGCACATCTCCGTCCGATCTCACAGCACTGGGAGACTTCGATACATCATTTACTTGATGACAGTGACGACCGTCGGCGCGGCAACGACGACCCAGGGTCACACTGTCACTGTCAATGAAACCATTCTCCCGCGCAAGTATCAGGAGGAAATATTTCGCCGGGCGCAGGAGTACAACATCATCGCTGCCCTCGACACGGGGAGTGGAAAAACCCTAATCAGCATCCTTCTCATCAAATGGGTCGTTTTGCAGCCGAGCGCTATCGGCAAAGTCGTCGTATTTCTTGTCCCAAAGGTTGCACTCGTGGAACAACAGGCAGAATTTATTGCTTCTCAGACCCCTTTGAGGGTGCGAAAGTTTCATGGAAGCCTGGATTTGGAGCTCTCAGATAGGGCAAATTGGAAGAGTTCGTTCGAGAAAGCCGACGTCGTCGTGATGACGGGTGAGGTCGCATCAGTTACTGAATATCTTGGTATCGTTTCTCAGCGATGCCCATAGCTCAGATATTCCTCAATATCCTCACACATTCACATTGGAGCATTGACAAAGTACGCATCCTTCTCATTTCTTATCGACATTCTGCTAACCTATCCATCTAGGTCTCGTTGATCATTTTCGATGAGTGTCACCACACGCGCAAGAACCATGCCTACAATGGCATAATGCGCGAATACTTTCAAGTTCATCCCACTGAGCGCCCAAAGGTATTTGGCATGACGGCGTCGCCTATCTGGAACCCCAAGGACGCGGAAGGCTCTTTGTTGACTTTAGAAAAGAATTTGGATGCCACTGTCATCGCCGTGCGTGAGCACGTGTCCGAGCTGCTTGAAAACTCGCCGCGGCCTGTAGAAGTGCGCATTTTTCTTGTTTCATTGGAATGGATGCTTATATGCTCGCTACAGATGATTAAAGAATACTTCCCTCCCCCTGATAACTATCTCTATCTAAACCCGAGTCTTTGGGATACTCTGTCACTCTTCCAATCCGACAACGTTGACATATCATGGGACAAATTGCACATGAAGTACCATGTCACTCGGAACAGCCTTGGTCCCTACTCCGCAGACCTCTTTATATATCACGAAGTTCGTACACGAGTCAATCAACTTCTTCTAGATTTCGATACGCCGGATGCTCGCAATGTCAATCCCTTCGACGTTGGAGAAGTTGGTATGGACATCGATGATCCTCCCACCTATCCAAGCGCACCATCGATCCCTATTTCCCTTGAGCAAATTGATTCCATCCTTTCTGATTTCAAGCCGTTTTTTGAAGACCCTTCTGCCTCCCCACCTGCCGTGCCAATCCCTGTCCCACTTGCCTGGTGTACTCCCAAGGTAAAGGCTCTCACTGAGGTCCTCCTCGCATACCACACCCCAACATTCCACGGCATTGTCTTTGTAGAGCAACGTCAGGTTGCTGCTTGCCTTGCCAAAGTACTCTCCAAGATCCCTGAACTGAGGGGCCGCATTCGGTGTGCAGAACTTGTCGGGCATGGTGGTGGGCATGGCACACGGAACAAAGGAAGCTCCAGCGCGAGTGCAGCGTCAGGGATGAACGTGAAGGGCATGGGGTTGGCAAGGCAGCAAGATACAGTGAGGCTGTTCCGGAAGTCGTATAAGGAGGGCGGTCTGAATCTGCGTATGTTTCTTCTCCGTACTTTCATACCGCATCATTGATTCCCTCGGTCCAGTGGTCGCCACGTCTGTTGCTGAAGAAGGTTTAGATTTTCCGGTATGTCACCATGTATACTCTGCATTTTGGCGAGACTTTAATACTAGCGTTGGTAGGCCTGTGACCTTGTTATACGATTTGATCCGCTCCATCATATGGTTGGATACGTCCAATCTAGAGGACGGGCCCGAACCAAAACCTCCACCTTCGTTATTATGGCACAAGTTGGCCACACGTCGCATCTCGACCGTTACAAGACTTTCCAAGAAATCGAGCCCGAACTCAAGAAAGTCTACCAAACTCGAGAAAATCCCACTCGTCCTGCTTCACCAGAATCGTCATCAGACTCCGAAGAGGGCGAGTTGGAAGAAGACGATCCCGAAGATCTTGCGGCGCGTGAGCGATACATCGTTCCATCTACTGGGGCGGTGCTCACCTATGGCTCTGCCATCGGGCTGATCAACTATCTGTGTTCCCTAATTCCACATGACGCCTACACTCCTCCCCCGATGCCGAAGTATGGCGGCGACTACACCTCTATTTTAGAACTCCCTTCAAGCCTCCCTCTCCCGGTCGATCACCTCATATATCGAGGGCCAACGCGGAACTCGAAGCGCGAAGCGAAACGGGCAGTTGCGTTCATGGCTGTCAAAGCTCTCCACAAACTTGACGTATTCGACGATTACCTCCTCCCCTCGACGGGCTCCAAGGGCAAGAGTGATCATGATGCCGATGGTCGCAAGCTTCTTGATGTCTCTGAAATCCCGGATATCATCGACGTTTTTGTACAAGACCCGTGGACATTGGGCCCAAGACTGCGAATGCATGTCATCTCAATCGATGGAGAAGACTCTGCCGGGCTCGTTACTGGCACTCAGTTACCGGCACTTGAACTCTCTAGCGAAGGTTGCATCGTAACCATGCGCTGTACGGATGAACTTATATTTCACCCCGAGGAGGAGTTGGAAACACTCCGCATGCTTGAAGAATACACCAAGATGGGCATCTGGTTCTGTATCTCCGGACGTCCAATCCCGCTGCCTATCACATGTTTCCTCGTTCCCCTTACGGAGCACAATTGCATCGATTTCGAGGCGGTGAAACGCGTCGTTAACGAGCCATATGGCACGTACAACTGGAAAGGAATCACCGAGAAGGACTTCGGTACAAGATTGGTTATGAACTGTAATCTCTATGGCCGTGCTCAGATTCTTCACAACATAAGATACGATCTCACCGCGTTATCTGTACCTCCTCCGGGCTCGCGCGAGGCCCCGTGTGCGACGTACCGGGAATATTTCGTGCAAAGGTGGACTAGGAAGAGCCGCGAGGCTTTCGTTCCGACTGATTGTCCGCTTATTGAGATCCACAGTCTTCCTCGTGTTCCCTCCGGTCTTTATCGTCCGGCATCCAGACACCAAAGTATTGACATATACAAACGCCACACCGCACCCGTCGGGTCAATTGTCCCGCAGGGTGCATGCAGGGTTGTCCACATTTCCCGGCCGGTCTACCGCGCTTTCCTATTCCTTCCTCGAATTTGTAGACGCGCAACGGATCTTTATCGGGCGAGAGAAGAGCGCCTACAGCTTGGATTACCTCCGATCGATGATGACCTTCTTATCGAGGGATCGACTCTCCCCACCACAAATGCAACATGGAACAACCAACGTTTGGAGACATTAGGAGACTCCGTGCTCAAGCTCACGTGTACAGTCCACATCATGAACAAGTTCCCCCATCGGCATGAAGGACAGCTTTCTCAACTCCGCCAGAGCAGTATTTCGAATCGCACTTTGTTGGCGCGTGCCAAAGAGATTGGTCTCGAGCGGTTTCTCACATCCGAGGCTCAAAGCCTACATGCATGGAGGTATACAATACCTGCGGGGTCGGATGTGGTAGATTGCCTAATGCAAGCAAAGCACGTGGTGCGCAGAGAATATCCCCGTCGGAGCTTGCAGGATTGCATGGAGGCAACTCTTGGAGCGGCATTCCTGACTGGGGGCATTAATATGGCATTGCTGGCTGGTGACGCATTGGGGTTATCGATGGGGGGTGCTCTCCCATGGTCAGTCCGCTACTCTCGACCCCCAGAGCCGACCCTCGTACCACCAGTATTTACGGATTTGCAAGCTTTGATGGGGTATGAATTCCATCGTGGCGAGTTACTCGTCGAGGCGATCACACATCCATCGTTTACTACGTCGGCAGGTTCATCGTATCAGCGTCTGGAGTTTCTCGGTGATGGTAAGGTTGACCTCGCCGGAGCCCTATCTTGATGCTCACTTGGAATTCAGCTGTGATTGACCTAGTCGTAATGCGCCATCTTTTCCACAGGTTCCCAGATGCCACATCTGGTCAACTCTCTGCCGCTCGCTCCCGTGCCGTCTGTGGACCTACCCTCGCGTCCATTGCTGTCAACCGTCTTGGGCTACACAAACATCTGCTCATCAACAACGTCGAACTTAGCACTGCAATTGGTCGACACGTGCCCCTCCTCGAGACCCTCTCGCCCGAAGATGCAATCCTTAAAGGATGGAAATACGATCCTCCAAAGGCACTGAGTGATGTGCTGGAGAGCCTTGTCGGCGGGGTACTCGTGGATAGTGCATACAACTTCGAGAAGACTGCTTCAGTTGTCGAAGTGGTGATGAGTGATGTGTTAGACATACTGACCACCACCCTTCCGAGAGATCCGGTGTCGGAATTGATGGTTTGGGCTGCAACAGAGGGTTGCAAGAGAATTGCATTTCAGCAAGTGCCTCATAGCCATTCTTTGATAGGAGCTGATAATTATCTTCTCCTTCCTTGCAGAAAAAGTCAGAGTAATGCAGAACTTCGACGAAACGATAGCGTTTCAGTCATTGTTCACGAACTTGTCATCGCGGGTCCTATTACAGCAAGCAATCTTTCATTATCAAAAGGTCTTGCCGCTGAACGGGCCCGTGCTATCTTGGGTGATCCAAATCACGAGATGAACCTTGTCCGATTGTGTGATTGTCGGAGGGCAGCCGAGGAGCGGATGGACATATGCTCCGAATCTCCTGGTGACCAGACAAGCCAAAAGGTTACGGACGAAACTGAGGAAGGTTTCGCATCCATCGCAAAGCAGAAGTTGGAGGAAAACTTTATTCCCCCCATCGATGCCGTAGAGGAAGCGGAGGACGAGCCCGACGATGATATGGTTTCAACCAAAGTTTAAGACGGATACCATCCACTTTAGAGGTGGGCTAACCAGGACTCTGAGATGAACTGCTGGCGATCCTCCGCTACATTGCGAATGATTGTTAGCGGTTCACCACGTTTCTTGCACCCCTCCCTTTCCATTCTTACTGTGTATTCCCCACTCAGATCATGCTACATGCACCTCAAGATTTCACCCAGTCCAAACATTGAACTTTACCCCTACGTAGATATAACGTATCGGCCAATCGATAAATAACTTGTTTACCCTTGTTTATTCATCCTCCGAGACTGACAGTGGCGTGAGCGACTTGTCCGATTGCCAAACAAAGTCAAACAGCTTCACCGTGCGGCAGCTCACAACAGTACATTGAAGTCGCTCTCATTCTTTAGAACCTTGTACAACCTCCCAGCTCGATACAGGACTATGGGAGACGAGTACCCTTCGTTGTTCCGTATGGTTCAGATATTGAATATTTTTTCCGATACTAATAAAACAATCTAGGCTCGGAACAGATGAGCTTGGTGCAGCTCTATATCCCAACCGAAGTAGCTCACGATACAGTTGCTGAGCTTGGAGAGCATGGGAACGTCCAATTCAAGGATGTTCGTGTCATAATGATACTCCTTTGAGCCTGTTCACGAACTCTTTCGTTAGTTGAACCCAACCGTCAATCCGTTCCAGCGCTCCTTCGTCGGTGAAATCAGGAGATTCGAGGACATGGCTCGTCGTGTCCGTTTCTTCGATTCTCAGATCGAGAAGGAAAAGGACGTGGTTCCGATCCGTCCTCTTTACGATTCAGCACCTCTTGTTACTGTGGGGCCGAGTGCGGCACACAACGTCGACGAGCTCGACGTCACGCTAGCAGAACACGAGACCAGGCTTTTGCAGATGAACGAGAGTTACAAGCTGCTCAGCGAGCGTACCAAAGAGCTCATTGAGGCGCGCTATGTCTTGAGGGAGACAGCGGGTTTCTTTGAAAAGGCAAGTTCACTTGATGGTAACCTGCATTGTACTCATTCGTCGTCAAGGCCGAAACACAGCAGACGGATATCAGGACTTCCTTCGACGATAGCTCAGCCCCTCTCCTCCAACACGATGATCGCGAAAACCAGTTTTCATCGACGGTTCAGTTCGATTTGGAGTACGTTCATTTTATTCGCATATATTTTTCGTTGAAACCTCAAACCCTACTCAGGTTCATTGCGGGAACCATCGACAGAGTCCGTATCCCAACATTCGAACGCGTGCTTTGGCGTGTGTTGAGGGGTAACCTTTATATGAATCATACTGACATCGCGGAACCGTTTGTTGATCCTGCGACTGGCTCTGAGACACGCAAAAACGTGTTCATTATTTTTGCGCATGGTGACGCATTACTCGCAAAGATTCGCAAGGTTGCCGAGTCGATGGGTGCCACTTTGTATCCCATTGACGCTAATGCCGACAAGCGTTCTGACTCGCTTCGCGAGGTTACCGCTCGTCTGGAGGACCTTCAGACCATCCTCTATAACACTGGAGCCAACAGGCGCCTCGAGCTTGTGACAATCGGGGAGAACCTTGCGCGATGGCAAGATGTTGTCCGGAAGGAAAAGGTAATCTACGAAACGATGAATCTCTTCAACTACGACGTGCGGAGGAAAACTTTGGTAGCCGAAGGATGGTGTCCGACAAGAGACATTGCCAAGATACAAGTTGCGCTTGGACATGCTACGGTATGTCGTTTTCTCGTCAATGTGTGGTGGTCGGTTCATTCGCTTCTAGGAAGAATCTGGGACCGGCGTTGTGCCAATCTTACATGAGCTCCGCACCAACAAGACGCCGCCCACTTTCAACAGGACAAACAAATTCACGGAAGGATTCCAGAGTATCATGGATAGTTATGGAACTGCGACTTATCAAGAAGTTAACCCTAGCCTTTTTGCCATCATCACCTTCCCCTTCCTGTTTGCCGTGATGTTTGGTGACATTGGTCATGGTTTGATCATCTTATTTGCTGCTCTCTATATGATCATGAACGAGAGGAAGTGGGCGAAGGGTGGTCTCGGAGAGGTGAGTAATCGCTTTGAAAAACTGATCCTGACTCACTTCCCCGCTGCAGATCACAGCGATGTTCTTCTTGTAAGTCACGGTGGAGCATCATGGAGCGGAGTAGGACGTACTGACATGCAACCAGTGGGCGATACATCATTCTTATGATGGGGCTGTTCTCGGTCTACACCGGCCTCATGTACAATGACATATTCTCCAAGTCCCTTCACATTTGGCACTCAGGGTGGGTCTTCCCAGAAGGCAATGGGACCGCTGTTCGTGGTGTCTCGAATGGGCACGTTTATACTTTCGGCTTGGATCCAGCCTGGCACGGTGCAGATAACGCCTTGATATTCACGAACTCGTACAAGATGAAGATGGCGATCGTTCTTGGGGTGATCCATGTGTGTGCCTTGCTGGTTTCATTGTACAGCCTAGATTAACACAACCCCAGATGACGTTTGCGTTGTGCCTGCAACTCTTCAATCACATCAGGTTCAAGCGTCCGTTGGATATTTACGCCAATTTCATTCCTCAAATGATTTTCCTCCAGTCAATTTTTGGATACCTAGTCATCTGCATCCTTTACAAATGGATAATTGATTGGTCGGAAGCATCAACAGAGCCCCCATCGTTGTTAAACATGCTGATTGCGATGTTCTTATCCCCCGGATCGGTTGACCCAGAAAGTCAACTATATCCCGGACAAGGATTCGTACAAGCTATCCTGCTTCTACTCGCTGCCGTCTGCGTTCCTTGGATGCTATGCACGAAGCCGTACTTCCTCTGGAAGGAGATGCAAAAGATTCAGGGTCAAGGGTATGTGGGACTTGATCATCATGGTGCCCGCGAGAGCTCCGACGAGGTTCTGGAAATTGAGGAAGAAGGTAATGGACGGGTTATCGTCGAAGAAATGGAAGAAGAACACGTGAGTGACTCGTTCCTCTCTAGGCGTCGTGTTGCCGATAGATCTTATCAGGAACAACACGACTTTGGGGAGGTTGTCATTCATCAGGTCATCCATACTATTGAGTTCTGCCTCGGCTGCATCTCGCATACGGCTTCGTACCTTCGATTGTGGGCACTCTCCTTGGCTCACGCTCAATTATCCGAAGTTTTGTGGAGCATGACGCTGGAAGGTGTTTTAGGAATGGAAGGGATTTTTGGGGTCATTATGATCATATTCATGGGTGTGCTGTGGTTCACACTGACTGTGGGTGCTTTATGTCTCATAGAGGTGCGTATCTTTGTGAACGTGCGTCGAAGCATAAGTCGATGTTCCCCTTTAGGGTCTTTCGGCGTTTTTGCATGCTCTCCGTCTCCACTGGGTCGAGGCGAACAGCAAGCATTACGAAGGCGGAGGATATGTATGTGTTATTCATCCTGATTTTTGCTGTCGACAACGTGTGACGCACATGCTGATGTATCTCCGCACAGGCTTTTACGCCGCTAAGCTTCGCGAAGTTGGATGAGAGGGAATAGGAGCACATGAGAATTTTCATACTAGCAGACGTTTTTACACAATCAATCAGGCTGTTCACCCGGCTCAGCGGGCACGTTCCCCGCCCAATTGCACTGCTTGCCATATTTTTTCAAAGTCCGAATGCGACAGCACTTATATTCACCGGCAACCTATCCATGTCTCACATCCCCACTCTTTTTTTCTTTCCTATTCTTTCTGCTCATACCGGTCGGTCCTCCTCGCTCAAGTACTCTTGCTCATCTCCTAATCTCCTTCCAGGCATCATAGACTATAGAGCGTAATAGAGCATTCATCGTTCAGCATTTTCTTGCGTCTTGAACATAGAAGAAAATTTACGTCTACCTCTATACCTTTCATAAGTATGTCCATGCACAGGTGTCGTCTTCCCCCTCTCATCTCCCTCAGATTTTAGAAATGCCTGCTGTCACCGCATCCGCTCCCGCTGTTCCTTCTCCCGCCTCGCTCAAAGGCGTTGTCGATGGTCAAGTCGACGTTGCTACCCTCTTCATCTCGGACAAAGCTTCCCGTGATGCTGCTGCCAAGGCTCTCGCTTCTGCTGTTCAGAGTAATGGACCGGCTGCTATCGGCGCAGTTGGTTTCACTGAGGCCGCTCTCAGGGCCCTTTCTGACAAAAAATCACCAGCTGCTCGTGAGGGCGCAGCCGACGCTATTGTCGCGCTTGCCAAGGCTGGCGCAATAAAGGCCCTCGAGCCCGCTTTTGTCGACTCGGGCCTCTATGCTGCCCTTATCGAGGGCTTTGCCGACAAGATGCCCGCCGCCCGCAACGCGGCGGTGGAAGCTGTCAGGGAGTTCGCTGCTAGCATGAATCCCTGGGCTACTGCCCTTCTCCTTCCCGCTCTGCTTCACCAGATCAAAACGGCCGGAAAGTGGCAGGTCAAGACTGGCGCTCTGATTGTCCTGAACCAGCTGGTTGTCAGCGCTCCTGTTCAGACCTCTCGCCTCATGCCTGATATCGTCCCTGTCCTCTCTGAGGCCATCTGGGATACCAAGGCCGACGTAAAGAAAGCGGCTCGCGACTCGCTTGAAAAAGCTTGTGCTTTGGTCTCCAACAAGGATATTGAACGTTTCATTCCGGCTCTTATTAAAGCTCTCATTAACCCGGTCGAGGAGGTCCCCAATACCATTCAACTCCTCTCGGCCACTACATTTGTTTCCGAAGTAGATTCTGCTACGTTGTCTCTCATGGTCCCTCTGTTGTCTCGTGGTCTCAGTGAGAAGCTCACTGCCACAAAGCGCAAAGTTGCAGTGTAAGTGACTCATACGCCTATATGATCGCATCAAAATTGATCACGTTGTATTTAGCATTGTGGACAACATGTCGAAATTGGTGGACTCTCCCATCACCGTCCGCCCCTTCTTACCTAAGCTCCTTCCGGGTCTTATCAAGGTCGAGACCTCGATTGGAGACCCTGAGGCACGTGGAGTCGTTGGCAAGGCAATTGCAACCCTTCGTCAAGTTGGTGAAGTTCCTGAGGGCGATGGAACCGATCTCCCTCCTTTGAAGGTTGCCGAGTCTTCTCAGTTAACCTCATCCCTTTCCACCGTCTACAGGAAGCTGGGTGCGACCGCTCCTGAGCTCACGGACGCCACCGCTGTATATGTATCACACCTCGCCGCAAACTTGGTAAATGCCAAGAACTTTGATGTTTCGGAGTGGGGATCCCTTGCTCCCTACTTGTCCTTCGTTGCATCCTCCCCTGACCCTGTTACTGTCACGGGAGAGTGGGTTGTTCGTTCAGCCTCTTCAGGCGATGACGATGACGATGTCCCCGAAGATGAGGAGGAAGGCGAAGACTTGTGCAATTGCCAGTTCTCGCTTGCTTACGGTGCTAAGATCCTTCTCAACACCGCCACCCTTCGTCTCAAACGTGGCCACCGTTACGGTCTTTGCGGAAAGAACGGTACTGGCAAGTCTACTCTCATGCGCGCCATCACCAACGGTCAGGTTGAGGGCTTCCCCTCCCCCGACGAAGTCCGTACCTTTTACGTCGAGCATGATATCGACGGTAGCGAAGCCGACACTTCCGTCCTGCAATTCATTTTGTCCGACAACCGTATCCTTGCTGCTGAAGCAGAGGTCATCGAAACTCTCGCCTCTGTCGGGTTCAGCGACGAGCGCCAGAAGCATGCAATCGGCAGCTTATCTGGAGGTTGGAAAATGAAGCTTGCTCTCGCCAGAGCAATGCTCTTCAAGGCCGACATTCTTCTCCTCGATGAGCCCACTAACCACTTGGATGTGGTGAACGTTGCGTGGCTCGAGAACTATCTTGTCTCGTTGAAACACTGCACATCGAGTATGTATTTTCCCACCTGAAGTGATTCTGCTTACCAAGTTTGTCCATAGTCATCGTGTCTCATGACTCCGGTTTCCTTAACAACACCATTACCGATGTGCTTCACCTCAACCGTTTCAAGGTTCGGAGGTACCGTGGCAATCTCGAGGCCTTTGTGAAGCAAGTACCGGAGGCCAAGTCGTACTACACTCTTGAGGCTGCCGAGGACTACAAGTTCAAGCTCCCTGACCCTCCTCTCCTCGAGGGCGTCAAGACCAAGGAGAAGAGCTTGCTTAAAATGCGCAAGGTTGGCTTCCAGTATCCCTCGCAACCCGTCCAGCAATTGTACGACATCACTCTCCAAGTCTCCCTCTCTTCTCGTGTCGCTGTCCTTGGCCCTAACGGTTCTGGAAAGTCGACGTTGGTCAAACTTCTCACTGGAGAGATGGAGCCCAACAAGGGCGGTGAAATTTGGAAGCACCCTAACTTGGTGATCGGTTACGTTGCCCAACACGCTTTCCACCACATCGACCACCATCTCGACAAGACGCCTCTTGAGTACATGCTCTGGCGTTACCAGACCGGCGAGGACTTGGAGGAAATGGGCAAAGCCAGTCGTCAAATTACCGAAGTTGAGGCACAGAAGATGAAGGATGGTGCTCTTTACGTCCACGAGGGCCAAAAGAGGCTGATCGACGAGATCATTTCCCGCAAGAAATTGAAGCAGTCGTATGAGTATGAAGTCTCTTTCAAAGGTCTCAGCTCTTCCGAGAACATCTGGATTCCTCGTGATGAACTTGTCAAGCGTGGCTTCGAGAAGGTTAGTTCTGCTTCACTTGTTATCCGACTTGATCTTAAAGTTTTTCCCTTTCACAGAAAGTCTTGGAGGTTGACACGCGTGAAGCCCAGCGCCTCGGCCTGCTCCGCCCTCTCGTTCGTCGTGAGATTGAGAAGCACTTCGCTGACTTTGGCCTGGAGGCTGAGTTCGTGTCTCACAATACTATGCGCGGCCTATCTGGTGGTCAGAAGGTCAAGATCGTCCTTGGTGCCGCAACGTGGCGCCGTCCTCACGTCATGTGCTTGGATGAGCCTACCAGTATGTGCATCCGCTCTGAAGTAAAAAGAAATTGTTGCCTAACATTGTGTGCAGACTACCTTGACCGTGAGTCGCTGGCTGCCCTAATTGAGGCCTTGAAGGTCTTTGAGGGTGGTGTCCTCATTATTACCCACAACCGAGACTTCTCTGAGTCCATTTGCACCGAGTAAGCGCCACTTTGCATTATTGGGCATGTCATTTTTTAATCGACATTCTCCAGGGTCTGGGCCATGCGCGATGGTCGTCTTGAGGCGTCCGGCCACAACTGGGTTGAAGGACAAGGATCCGGTGCCCGGATTGACAAGAAGGAGGGAGAAGAGGAAGATCAATACGATGCTATGGGCAACAAGATCGACTCCAAGAAGACCAAGAAACTCACTTCTTCTGAGCTTCGCAAGGTTAGGCTTGGTTTGAATCTCGTCAGAATTTGTTCGCTGACTGTTGTTTACCTGTGCAGCTGAAGAAGGAGCGCATTGCACGCAAAAAGAGGGGCGAGGATGTTACTGATGATGAGCTTTGAGCCCTGTTTATATTCGTTGCATCGGTTATCGCCATTTAATTATATCCCTTGTGTGTTGTGCTACCCCTCGTCTGTTGTTCTTGTACCGTGTCATCCATAGCGTATAATTCTCGAATTTATGACTTTTTCATGACTTGATTGGAGGTTGACTAATCTAACCCAATTAATACCGCCGCAGTGCACAGTAACCCACTCTTCTTGTTCACGACCACAACATGCCTTTCCTTCATGACCATAGCTATCTGTATTCTAGGGACGTAGGCACGCAGCTTGCGCCTAACGCTACGCAGAGAACAACTCTCATCGTTGCTGGCTGTTATGTCATCGTGATAGCTATACTATGGTGAGCATCCAATTGGCTCTCAACTCGCTCCAGAGGCACCTGACAGTTGCGTTCGAGGCATGTACCCATACTCAGCTGGATAAGTTAGTCTCTCCCAGGCTCCTACGCGGCGACCATAGCTAATCTGCCTGTCTAGTCTATCCCTTCAAGTATGTCAAACGAGAGTATCGACCGATGCGGTTTGGTGACTAACCTATTTCAAAGATTGCTTACGGTCGGTTTCCACGAGGTAAGTGCGACGCACCACCACAATGTTGTTCAAAAACGCATTTTCCGTAGATGAGCCATGCGCTCGCCGGTGTACTGACCTGTGCGACCATTCACTCTGTCGAACTGGACCGTCAGTGATGTAACACCTTTATCTAACTGATGAGTGCTCACCTTGGCATGCAGCCGACGAGGGGGGTGAGACTCGAATGTCTGGTGGTATACCCTGGATTACTCTACCTGCCGGATATCTTGGCTCTTCATTCATTGGAAGCTGCTTAATTGCGTGTGGATTCGATACCAACGCAAGCAAAGTCGCATGCCTTGTCCTCGCCGCATTTTTCATATTTACACTATGGTGGGCCCGAAGGAATTGGTTGTACGTTTGCGTGATCTGCGTCGCGTTCATCTATCAAACTCACTTTGCTCTAGGACATGGGTTCTCATTTTCGGGATGACTGGCTTAACCGTCTTATTCTGGTTTGTTGGAGGTGGCGTAGCTCTTCGATATTTCGTAAGTGTGTTTCTTATTCGTTTGTGCCAATGCATTCAGATTGTCCTCTAGGTCCTATTCATTGGTGTCATGTCGGACTTGTACGTTCTTTGGGACGTGATCGGTAAGTACAGGTTGATCTTCCGCCCTAGCGGGTGTTAACAGCCAAGTAGACGATACCATTGCACGCAAAGTGAACAATTCGGATGCCTCTGCATTCGCCCGGATCTGCGGATGCTTTCCATCCCAAGGTAAATCTTCACGCTTGACACCCAAAAATAAACGTGGTTTCTGATTGTTCCACAGTTTGGGGTGTCATCTGGCTTTTGATAGCATTCATTTTCTTCGCTGCCGGGATCCTTGTCGGGCTCGCCGTCTTCAAGGTACCGAAATTGAGTCCCCGTTCTAAAGTGACGTTCCTCATCAATCATACAGGAATCAGCCTCCCAGCAGCAACAACAATCTTCGGAATTTCTCCCTGTTCCAGGATCCAGCGCAGCGATACCAGGCGCTACAGTGCCAAATTTCCTTCTTGTCGTCATCACGAGCCTACTCTGGAAGCTTCTCGCTTGATGATGTGGACTGGAGTACATTTTAGGACCGTTGTGAAGTCTGTATATATCCTGTCCAATGTATTACATAGGAATGAGTCACCCCAAACAATCTCGTCCTTTCATCTCCTGCGACTGGGATAATCCCTTTCATCCGAGTCCCTGTGCCGACTGTCTCTTTCGTACCTGCTCGAGTAACCCCTGTCACGATCGCGCGAATCATCTCGACGACGTCGCCGGTCCATCTCCTGATCCCTGGGTGATACACGCCGGCGGGGAGGTGGCGTACTGGAATCCTCTCTCTCACGACTCTCATCCCTATCCCGTCGAGCGTCTCTGCGACGCTCATGCCCATAGTCCGGACTACGGTCCCTGTCACGACGTGGAGGGGTCGGTGTTCTGCGGTCGCGTCGCCTCACGTCGACAGAGCCCTCCGAGTCGGACGGCTCCGAATCTGACTCTGACTCTGAATCTGAATCTGTGTTCGAGTCCGAGTTACTGTCCGAATCGGAATCAGACGACGAAGACTCTTGTTCGAGCATCGCACGACGCTGCTCCATGATCAGACGAGGCGCGTTCTGGATAGAGCCGTCAACGATGGCCATCGAGACCCGCAGTAGCAGTACAAACTCACCTTGAGATATTCTCTCATGTCCTCCGTCAGCGCGCCTAAACCAATACTCGTGAAATAATTGATCGAAAACCGCGTATTCTTCGGATTATCTGTGGGGAACATATCCTTGCACGCGGATCTTACTTCCTCATCCTTGAACCGCTCCGCGAGAGTCTTCAAACCCATGCTCTCCATCATCTCCTGCATCATGATCTTCACAAAGATACGAGAACTGGATGTCGTGTCATCCTCGTTCATTTTTATATTTCCAAGAACGACCCAGGAGACAGCATCCGTGGCAAGCATGTGCCCAAAGAAACGGGAAATATTGCGCAGCCGGTTCGTTTCGTATCTGTGAATCGTCTGGTAGTAGTCACCAAACGCTTGTTCGATACATTCCATCCAAACACGGTTGAGTTTACTGAAACGTTCGCCAATAAGCCCGTAAAAGTTGGAGTAGGACCGTTCTTGAGAACAACACTCGATAATCATGTTCACGAGTTCAATCTAAAGAGTAGATTCGTTATACAGCACTTAATCGCATGCTGTAATGACCGGAAGACCACAGACATACCTCTTCGCCTTCCTTGAGTTGGACCTTGAGCAGCTTATGCACGGCTTCTTCATAGTTCAAGGCATTCATGATGGTGAGGTATATTGTTCGTCGTAGATTCACCAGGTTGGTCCCGGTACGATCCTCAATACCCTCTTTTTCTTCAACGGCTGCGTGGGCTCATGAGTATAGTACACTACTCGAAAGCGAGGATCACCTACCCTCTTCATCTTCATCTTCGTCCTCTTCCTCCTCACTCGATTCGGAGCCAGACTCCTCGTCCGAGTTTTCCCCGAGAATCTCGGCCTTGATTGCCTTGTACTTCTCCTCGTTCTCCAGATACTTGGAGTCGAATTTGAATATATCTGCACCCATAAATCAGTCTGGGTAGTGATCGACGAAATTACCAACTTACTTAACCCCTCTTGGACTTGCAAATCATCCTCCAGTTGAATCTGGTGGGTAATCTGCTCTTCTTCGTCTACTAAGTCCAAGCCCTCTGGCAAAATGGGATTCTCCTTGTATTTGTCTTTGCGCACTTGCATAAGGACCTCGATCATGTATTGCACACGATGGCTGATGGTTCCTTCATTCAGAACTGCACGGAAGCGTTCAAAGACGGTTGCGTTTGCTTTGGGAGAGTTTTCCGCGAGAAACGCGCCAACTTCGCGGGTAAACCCAACAGCAATCTCAATGGAGTCATCGGTTGGGCGTTCGAGCAGCAGGACAAGTATCTGAAGCGCGATAATTTCATGTGCGACGGCTTGGTTGACGAGGTGTGCAATGAAGGTGGTGGTTGAATTACAGATAATCTGAGAACATTCTAAGTGCTCAGCCGGGAGGCAACATGAATGAACGACTTACTTTATCGTTTCGTTTGAAAGCCCTCCTGAACTGACTTATGAGCCGAGTAAGGACTAATTCTCCCACTTGGGGCAGTTTTGTGTTGATGATGGTGACGAGGGCAGCAAAAACCGGCGTAAATGGTAAACTAGATGATTGAGCTTTCATTACACTGCGCGCAAACAGCCCACGCCCGCGGATAAGATTCTCAGAAAATAACTCCGGTACGACCTGCTTGATGTTGGCGATATTGACACGATTGACGATACCGGTGATGGATTTGCGCAGTGCATCCCACGAGAGCCGTTGGTACTCGGGACTAGACTTGTCCGACGCAGCAGCGGCTTGGAGAGCGCGGAGTCGTGCAGGTGGGACATAGACCCCACCAGAGCGAGAGCCAATGAGCTTGGCGAACTCGGCTTGCTTCTCCGCCAAATCCTGTGCGCTTTCTTGTTCCTTTGGTTTTGCAGCCCTTTCAAGTTCGACTGCAGCCATGCGGGCAGCGAGTTCTCTTTCGCGCAATGCGCGTCGGACCGGATCGACGTCGTTTACCTTGGGCAGGTCTAATGGAACTCGGGGTGGAGGCGAACGTGATCTCCTGCGAGTGGGTGGAGGTGGCCCGTCTGACTGGTCTGGAGAGAGCGAACGAGACCTGCAGCAGGCGTCAGAATAATTACAACAGAACAACGAGATGCGAGCGAGCCTTTTTCTTGTGCCCATTCTTGTGGATTCGATAGCGGGTGGTAGTGTCGCTGCGCTGGCCATGATCGTACTCGAGCAACCCTTTGACTAGTAACTCGCAAGAACCAAAAAGGGTAGTCGTGGGAAAAGGGAGGTATCCGTCTCATCTCGAGGGTCCGTCTTGATTCTTGAAGTAGTTCAAGTCAGGATGGAGAAACTGGACGCACTCGCATCGGTCGTACGGGTAAGTATATTCACAGTGACCATGAAGATCCAAGACCAACTACATCGAACAGCTCAGCGACCGCGTAGTGCGCATCCTTGGCCAGGTAGGTACTCTGATTCACCCCTAAGAAACAAGCTCACTCGGACGAGTGACAGAATCCAGGGAAATTCACATTGCAGGGTAATTCACGTCCTCGTGCACTATCAGGACCTGCATTTTCTGATTCAAGCCCTTAGGCACCAACACATATCTCGTCGGCGAGAATGCCCCCTATACACTCATCGACACTGGCGAAGGGCAGCCGGGTTACGTCCCCCTCCTCGAATGTGCGCTCCAACATGGCATCGACGATCCCAGTGGGAGACAACCACGACAACGTGTCTCAGATATCATCATCTCCCACTGGCATCCTGACCACGTCGGTGGCCTCTTCTCCGTGCTGAACCTCCTTAGGAGCCTCTGGGACGCACAGAACGCACCACTTCCATTCCAGCCTCCGCGGATACACAAGTTCCCGCATACTGTACTCCCAGACGAGAGGTTCCAGCGTGCAATCCAGTCTGTCGAACCCGGCATGTACATGCCCAGTCCGGGTGGATCACTGTTCCATGACTTGCACGATGGTCAATCTTTCCCCATCCCCCGCTCTGACACTTCCCCCCACCTAGCTGCCAGCTTCCAAGTTATCCACACTCCAGGACACACAGAGGACTCCGTCGCTCTCTTGTTCCCGTCCGAACAGGTACTTTATACAGCCGACACTGTCCTCGGGCAAGGAACCACTGTGTTTCAAGATCTTGGGACGTACTTATCAACTCTTCGCTCTCTTTTATCTTATCTCGACAAAAACACCGTCCTCTATCCTGGTCATGGGCCCGTAGTTGAAAATGGCGAACAGGTCATAAAGACATATATTGAACACCGACTGGAGAGGGAAGCTCAGATTATTCAAGTACTGCAACAGACCCCAGAAGATATTGGAGGGGCCTGGTCTACATGGGAAATTGTCTCCAAGATATATGCAGCATACCCCCGTGATCTTTGGGAGCCTGCTGCATGGAGCGTGGATCAACACCTCCATAAGCTGGTGACTGAAGGAAAGGTCGAGAGGCTCTGTGGCGAGGGAAAAGACACTAAATGGAAGCTTCAGACCAAACTATAGTTGGGCCTAGAATAAGACGATCGTGTTTTCGTGTGCCCACGCCGAGATGAGTGGATGCTGCAGATAATTTACAGTCGTAGTATGTAAGATAGCAAGTCTCGTAGTTCACCCTATAACGCATCAAAGTTGATATGATGTGACGCTCTTCTTCTCTCCAACTCGTCCTCGCGCTAAAGTCAAGTTCTCTTTCAGTGACATCGCCGATACCGATCAAGGATAGACCTACCTTGTCATTGAGATGTAATATGAACACGATGGTTGCCAATATCGCAGTAGCCACGATGACTGTCAGCGTCACCCAAGGAATCCACTGTCCAGGCCGCAAAAACAATTCGCGTTTCCACGATCCCGAGCTCAGTCCCGGCGGTGGATGAATAACGACACGAGAATTTGGGATAACGCCCTCCATGTTAATGAAGTGGTCCTCGGTGTGTTTCGTGGATCCCACAAAGAGGTTCTCGATATAGTTGTTTGTCCGGCCAAGGCCAAAGAACGAATAAGGGGCGAGCAATGAATGGTAAGAAGTTTGAGGGAGCTGGCTGACTGTTTGGCGAGGTGTCAGCACGTACGAATACGTCAAGTCAGCATTCTGTCCCTCTTACCTTGAGCAGCTGACCGTTGGCCACTGGTGTCAAGAACAGTATACTTGAATGACGCTCCAGAATAGCTCACTCCGAATGGCTGTCTGGCGTTGAGACAAACTCAATGATGAATGCACGACACTCACAAGATAACTCGAACCGTTCGGCAGAGTGCACGCGCCATTATCACACGCACCGTTCAGTACTTGTTCCAACCATCAGTGCGTGCACAGCACGAAAAGGAGGTTGAACGCACCAATCGCTTTCAGGAAGAACGCGTCATAGTAGAAATTGTTCTGGATGAACGTCACTGTTCCACGGCCCTGCGCTCCTGTTCTCTGTACGACAATATCGAGTGTCCCCTGTTCGGCGCCGGCGTGTTAAATCCGTTGCGGATACAAGATGAAAAAACGACGCACGTCTTCGTCTATATCGATAAATGTTACACCCCGCGCATCGTGCACAGCTTCTAAACTCTTTGCGCCTGTCAGGAGAGGCCTGAATCCACGCCGTCCCTGTCCGTTCGCATCACACCCTGCAAGACCCTTTGTGCAGGGTTCCGAAATCAGAAGCTTAGGCGTGTGTCCTTCTGCTGTCGCGGCGATTACCAGCAAGTCCGGAAAGCCATCCAAATTTGTATCCCCAAGACGAACAGGAAGCGGGAGAGGTGGTGAGAAAGAGGTATCAAGTACGAGGAGAGAGTTTGAAGGGGTGTTAACGAAGGAAGAGAAAGGGATCTGAATAAAAGCCTGAAGAACATTGACCATGAAGGCGATCTACAACATAAACAAAATCCCACTCACATCGTTATCCCCATTTGTGCTGAAGTCAAATCTGAAGTTCGGGTCCGCTATACAAAGTTTTTCGGGCGGTCGGCAGAGTTGATTCCCCTGCCTATCAGTGGTTTGGGATGCGGCGGACGCGCAAACTGGTATTTGCTTGTTGTAGACAATGTTGATCATGCAACCGGAACCGACGCCAGTCCACGACGACACCGATGAGCATGTCGGGAACACCATGTCGATGGTCCCGTCTCGATCTGTAACGTATACATTAGTGCATAATCCGTATCTATGCCACTCAACTTACCGATATCAGCGAAGGTAATCGCCTGGACCCCAGACGGAAGTAACTGGTACTGCGCAAGAGAAAATCCAGAATCCTTGTTATTCACCCAGATTTGAAAAGACCTTCTGCTTGATCCCTCATCACAGACGAGGAAGATATCTACAAAAGTGAGACGTAAGCATGGCTCTGTTTCCACGGGATAGAACTGACCGGCAAGACAATCTCCGTTCAAGTCTATGATTGCATTGCTGTGTGGAGAAGCCAACGTGCACTGCGTGCCGTCGAAGGGGAGATCGACACTGGAAACAAGTCAGCAAGACAAGCCATGACGAGATCGGGAACCCACAGGTCAAATAGTGTTGATTGACTGTCGGAGACATTCCATGTATTTCTCCATGCTTTCAAAAGACTTGACGAACCCTGACTGGGTGGGATCATACCAAGCAAATCGATTTTCATGTCCCCATTAAGGTCGACAGGTATAGGTTGTGGAAGCGCAGAGGAAGGCGACGATATCGAGGTCGACTCTATCGAAAACGTTCAGGAACAGCCCGAGAAAGTCGATGTGCACATCAGGTACATACGGAACGTTCCATCGCGATTACCTATGAAGAGGTCCATATTGAGAGTGGTTGCAGAATTTGCGCTCATGACAAGGATGTCAAGCTTCCCGTCAAGTGTGAAATCGCCAGGAATGACATTGTATATAGACGTTGAATATTGTATTTGAGAGCTCTTCTCGAAAACGAATGCATCTAAGGAGAAAAGTGAGGGGAAGGAGATGACGACGAAGCGACTGGCTGACTATGGTCCCAGATGTATACGGACAGAACTTGCTGACTCGAGTCCAGTGCCACCACGTCTAGGCTTACGACGTTCCGGTAGAATCAAATGACAAAGCAGGCGAGTAGTTGTTCGCTCACAATTGATCTCCGTTGAAGTCCCCGAACGCAACTATACGGTCTCCGTCATCCAATCCCATGGAACCTGCCTCCACGAGAGTGTTTTTCGTGAATCGTTCGGGAGAGAAGGGCCATAACGACGAGACAGGGCTGGCGAGGAGTAATATCGCTAGAAGAGCACGAGAGGAGTGTACAGTCGTGCTCGGACGTGTTCGTGAACGGGAGGAGAGAAAGCCCCCTAGCATATCGGCTGCGTGGTCGGCACTGAAAGGCGTTGGTTGTGGATGATATCGAGTCCGGCGAAGCTATGCAGAAAATGAGATGAGATAGTCTACCAGTTGTCGACGATGTCGAAGACTCATAACCGCACGTCGTCGTATAGTACGACGACGGGTCGACTCAGCAGCATAGCATAAACTTGCGATTCAAACACGAACAAACTACGCAACTTGGGCGCTAACAGCACCCCAGGTTATACTTATCCGAAGCAAGCAGACACAATACATTGAGAATCATTTCAGAGGATCAAAGTCACCCCAATCGTCCTTTGTCACTGGTTTGTTAGTGGCAACAGCGCGAGTAGGTTGCATAGGCGCCAGCATAGATCCCATAGAAAGAGGTGAGGTTTGTAACGGAGGTGAAGAAATTGGGTGTGAAGGCATAATTGTCGTAGAAGGGATATATTTCGGTGCGGTATAGCTAGGAGGGGATGGAAAAGTGTTGGATGGGGCTGCTGAGAGATCGGAGAGGGATATATTATAATTAGGCTTCTGAGTTGCAGCAACGTGTAGAGTAGAGTAGGATGAGACAGGCTGCAGTTGCACTGGTGGACGCGAGATGCGATGTGGTTGAGCTGGTTGTGGGTGTGTTGTTGAGAAGGCCGATCTGTCGTATGAAGACGATGGTAATGGCTTAGCCCCAAGCCGTGGAGGTCCGAGCCGCGGCGACGAAGGTAACGACTGAGTCTGGGGGAGTTGGGTGGGTGGAGCTGCGGAGTCCGTCGTGGTTTGTGTTGTCGCAATTGTTGCAACTAATTGTCCAGGTGTCTGTGAGATCATCAGAATTTAGTTTTGGTTTCAAACGACTCTGCTAACCTCAGGAGTGTCATTAAATATGCTACCCCAGACGTCATCATGATCCCAGCTTTTTGAGCCATCGACAACCGTATCAGGCTTTATATTGGCATTACTACGGCCCACCAGTGTCTCAAAATCGACACCTGAATCAAAGTTCGGCGACGCGACACCATTAGCAGGTGTACTTCGGTCTTCTATGCGCTGCGAGTCTCGCAAGAACTGGTTGTGTTCTTTTTCAACCCGTTCTCCGAGTTTGCGGATGACTGCCATAAATCGCTGGAATTGTTGGACGTTCAACACTATGAGTGAGCATCAGAATCAGCCAGGATTTCGACATGCTCGACCAACTCACGTGGTCCGATGGACATCGACCAGAGCTGTGGAAGTACAAGAGTTGCTACTGCTTCTCTATCAATCTTAAAACCCATAGCCTCTTGGACGGAAAGGGTAGCCATCTATAAAATACGATGCATTCCATCATATTTGGTAGCGCAACCGCCGTGGTGGAGACATACCATCACAGTCGGTTCCTTGGTGCGGATCTTCGACAAGAGAGGACATAGCTTTTGGGTCAGATTTGTCTGACAATAGTTTCATTCCATGCTCCGTTCCATGAGAGAGTGAACTGACTTGATCAAGAGTCTTCACCATACTCAGGAAGGTGGTTAGTGTGGCAACCTTCACCGTGAGTAGTTTGGTCTTGGTAAACACCAACTACGGAGACATGAGTGTACTCCATGATAATGGTCTTCAAATCGAGACATACTGCTACGCGAGGGAACAATACACCAGATACTTCCGCATAATCAATGGTCTCACATAGATTAGGGACCACTCCTAAGGCCCGTTCTTGAACCTGTGCAACGAGGTCAGCTATATGCGCCGTGAATTACACTGTAATACTCACAACAGAATGCTCTGACTCCAAAGCATTATACACAAGCGGCAATACCTCTTCACTAGATGTCAATGCATTAGGGAAGAATACGAAATCTAGCACCCACGTTCTCGAAAGACTCCTTTTTCAGTTTTGCTCTGTAACATCTCAAGGTTATTCAGTAATGTGAGCATGTTTTGCGGTGGATCTTTGACAGTAAACAAGGGCTTAAGACTGGGCAGCACAAGCTGCGCAAACTGAGCAGCCGACAGGATATTCGAGATAGCGAAAACATTGGGCAGGATATACGGAAGAAGATGTGTGTCTTTCATCTGCAATTCCACGTTATGTCAGCACCCGTCGGAACAACGGCAGGATCGAGGAAGTCGAACCTCTTCAAGCAGCGATGGTAATATCTTTCGTGTTCTCAAACCTTCTGAGAATTTACCCAAAACACCGGCTAGGCCTTTCATAAACGATATTTTCTCTTCTCTAGTCTTTGCCGTAAAATTTGATCGATCCAAGAAGTTGAGGGTGGAAATTGGGAGCGAGGAAAAGAAGGGGTGGGATGGAAGCGTGGATGGAGTTGGCCTACTTTGGGACCCTCGCGTAATGAGTGACCGTAAGAGACCTTGGTGTGCTTGATATCAAGCTCAAGTAAATGGGGGAAATAGGAGGAGAAATACCCTGCAAATCTGTGTCCAACTTCCCTATATCTGGAATAGATCGACCCGCATTATCGCGCACACTGCCGAGACTTCCGTGGTTCTGAAAAGGTGGTTTACCTCTACAATGAACAGCGTATATCACGGCACCGAGAGAGTAGATGTCAGACGCCGTGACAAGTACCTCATCCAAAGCATATTCCGGAGCTAGTGTGATGCTTAAACTTGACACAGTCAACGAGCAAAGGAGACGAGTATACCAATGTAATCGAATGAGCGCTGGACGTAGGATGGGACACGACCATCAAATCCGGGAAACTCCCACCGTGACGGTGACCCGTCGGCAGCCAGCAGAGGGATAGTCTGGCCCAAGCCAGATATTTTCCAGTCACCCTGCAGCGACCAACAGTCAGCTTAACAGAAATGACATTGACAAGGTACTTCACGTACGACTTCGTTAATGATAATGCATTCTGGTTTCAAGTTTGAATGTATTAGTTTTGCCGATGAGTGTAAGAATGAGAGTCCCTTGCATAACTGAAGGATGCCCTTTTGGATCTGGGCGAAGATAAACATACGAAGAGATTGCAAGAGTCCCATCACTCACTTCAATCTCGTCAAGTTCGACAGGAGGGGTGTAATGAGATCCTCGTGGTATTGACATGTCTAGAGATGACAGAATAGGCTCCGTCGCAAAGATGAGCTCGTTGCGAGTTTCCTCGAGAGGCTCAACCATCTCTACATGACTTCTGGTCAGTAGAACACAGTGCGAATGCTGAGATGACATACCGAGGATGGATGGATGACGCAATTTGCTCAATGCGGCAGCCTGACAAAGTGGTTAGTTCTATATCGATGCTGGCAAGCGCAGCTGTTACCTCTGCTTTCATGACCTCCTGGACGTGTTCCTTGGACATAGGGCCGATACCCTCCATCTCAGCTCGCTTATCGAATGTCCAGACAGATACACGCTTGTTTGTGACCCTGTGTGTTGCCCCTTGAACCCTCCACAGACCAACTCTACTTGACGCTGGTGGAGGAGGGAGTGTAGCAGAAGACGAAGATCCTGAGGGGGTTGGGGTGGATGACCGACCATCATTTGGTGTGCCGATGTTATAGGACTGAGATATCGCTGTCCGAGAGAAAAAGGATGTCGCTGCGGCAAGCATCACGTCGTCGAGCCTTGTTCTCTCGAACTGGTCGGTTTCAAGTTCGACTCTACTAACTTGCAGTTGCTGATGTAATCCATGTACTTGCTCGCTTGTCACTGGGTGGTCCAAATGTACTCACGACTCACGAGACGGTCTGCCATACACTGACTTTCACACTTACCTTACCGACAATGCGGCCGACCCTTCGTACATTTGACTCTCGTGTGGTGCGTTCAAAGAGCACGGCATTTATTGGGCTTGGTCGCATGGGCTCCGAGATGGCCTACAACCTCTTCTCTAAGAAGTTTGCACAATCTGCCGATTCACACTTTATAGTGTGCGACTCAGTGCCGGAGAGTGCAGTGTCCTTCCGTCAGAACTTCCTGTCTCAGTTCCCTGGCGCGAGCATCGATATTGTCCGGACACCCGAGGAGTAGGTGACTCTTAGCGTTTTAATCGTGCCTTGCATGTAGATGAGCTCATGTGGACACATTTTGGCAGAGCTGTACGCTCTTCCGAGACGGTGATCACGATGTTACCCTCTTCACCTCAGGTCAAAACTGTCTACTGTGACCGAAACGGGATTATATCCGCGTTGAAAGGACTGAAGAATACGGAGTCGCAAAGATCTCTGTTCATTGACTCTACGACACTGGATGTGGGTGTCGCGCGCCAAGTCGCGGGCGATGTCATCCTGACAGGGGCACAAATGATCGATGCACCGGTATCTGGAGGTCTGTATTGCTCGAATGATCGCCAGCCCGCCTATTAAATACAGAATAGGCGTCACTGGTGCGCAAGCGGGCACTCTTTCATTCCTAGTCGGTGGCACGGAAGGCTCTTTCCTGCAAGCACGACCGACGCTGGAGCTGATGGGAAGGCGTATTATCCACTGTGGCTCCTCTGGCGCGGGATTGGGTGCGAAGATCTGCAATAACCTTGTACTAGGTGTCCAACAGATCGTCGTCGGAGAAGCTATGCTCCTGGGGCGTCAATTAGGACTGGACCCTGCAGTACTTGCCGGTGTGATCAATAGTTCTACGGGCAGCTGTTGGGCTTCTTCCGTCAACAACCCTGTGCCATCCTCGCTTCCAGACAAGTCGCCGCCTTGTGAGAAGGACTACGAAGGCGGGTTCGCCACGGCTCTTATGTTGAAGGTAGGCGAAGCAGTGTGTGCCTGTGAATATTATGAATGATTTATCACGGCAGGACATGGAACTCGCGATGAACATCGCCAAGAGGGGTCTTCCACTCGGCAAGGCTGCGAGGGACATTTATGAGGAAGTGGTACGACGGCGGCCAGAGCTGGGGATGAAGGATTTCTCGTGTGTGTATGTACACCTGAAGGATTCATAAATACACTCAATTGCGCGCTCGAGATGGCGTCGGCAGTCCGAAGCGCATTGCCAGCATCCTTGTTCTTACGTAATATCTGAATCTCGTTCTCGAGATTTGGTTGCCTCCGCGACGATGGCCGTATAAAGGACGGTCGTAACAACCAATCAGTTTCCCCGTTCACTTCCACCATGGGCGAGAAACCCAGCGCTATAATTTTCGGTGCGTCCCTGCCTCGTCCTCTCTCTTTCATCCTTCAACTCACTCCCCGATTTCTCTCCGATCTCTCACAGGTGGCCTCAACACCTTTTCACGCGCCCTCGCCGCTTTGCTAGTCCCTCCGCAAGGTCAACGTTTGGTCTCCGTATGTTTTCTCCCTCTCCTATCCGTTCATTCTCGTCATTCGAATGCCATAATAGCATCTACGCATCGTCGACAAGTTTTCCGTCTCTCCTCCCACGACGTGAGTGCATTCTTGTCCACTTTCAACACCAGATTTTACCCTCATCTCCGTAGCTATCTTGGGGCAGAATTTCCAAACGTTCTCTCTCAGCCAGATGTTGAATACCGTCAGGCAAACCTCACCGTCCCCGGTAAGTCACCACCTCTAGCGCACAATGTCCATCTGAACACATACAAGTCGCTGTTGCCTCTTCCTTTGATCCACCGCCGGGCAGGGCCCCTTACTCGTATGTATTCGATCTCACCGGAGAGGTCAATCACGACCGTGGAGAAGTCGTATGTCGTACTTTTCCTTGTCTCCTTCCAATCGCCAATCACATTTCTTCCCAGATCGCCATCAAATTGACATTCACAGTTGCCCGCATCATCGCGTTGGAAGCCGCAAAACGCAAAGTAAATGCATATGTGCGCCTACAACAACCCGTCTATGAATCTTCCGACAAGGGTCCCCATGACGAGAAAGAGGATGTCAAACCCGTCAAACCACTTGATGTTTGGTGGCATGAAACACTGCGCATGTTGGCGTCTATCGAGGGGTAAGCTTCCGAAATTGGTCCGAGAGAGTAAGCTGACACACGCTAGGTTGAACCTTGTTATTTTGCGTTGCGGCTTTGTGTACGGTCCCTATGTGGAATATGGCCTCTGTGAGAAATATTCCGCTCTGTTGGTGATGTGACTCTGACTTGGTTATTTCAAGATCCCCTAGTCATTACTGTCGCATCAGTATACGGGTATATGAAGAAACCGATGAAGACGATGTAGGTTTGACCCAATTTGTGATGATGGTGCAACTGACCAAGCATTCGTAGCTGGGGACCAGGCAAGGAGCCTGTGCACACTGTACATGTCGAAGACGTGGCAGGCGCGTTGTGGGCATGTGCAGTGTGGATAAACCAGCAGGGTCGCGAACAGGCTAATGCATTGGCCGGAGAGAAAATACTCTTTCATAACGAAAAGAGCAAAGCCAAGGAGGTGGACGGGGTGACTTCACCCGACGAACAGCCGGTTGCCCCCTTGTTTAATTTGGTGGATGACTCGGAAATGACACTAGCCAAAGGAGGTTCAATGATTACGGAGTATTTTGGGACCACTTTCGAGTTCTACTCAAATTTCGAGACGACGATTGCAAAGGTACGGTACCTCTGTTCGCTCGGTGACGCGAGTAGTCATGCTAACTGCTCATTAGCTCAAGCTAGACGACTTGGTGGAGGAAATCAATGAGCACCATGTGGGGACATGGACGGAGATGCTCCAGCATTCGAACACGCCAATCACGCAGACGCCATTGAACGCATATATGGACAAGTTTGCATTATCAAAACACAAACTTGCATACAGCAATGGGAAAATTAAAAGCGTTGTTGGATATCAACTGAAGCATCCGTTATTCAACCACGAGACATTGAGAGAGGTTGTAGAAAAGTGGAAGGACGAGGGGACATGGCCGCGGCTAGAGGGGCAGTGAGGTTGGGATTGCATGAATACCTAGGGAGGTTTTGTTTTTTGGGGCTTTGGTATCCGCATTTTTTCTGCTCTTGCTATCGCGATGTTCTGACACCAACATGTTGTTTATGTTGTTACGCTTGCTGTACCCCGCTGACTAGTACTGTTTGTTTAATCAGCTAATTAACTTGCGGATTGTCTCGACGCACGTTGGTAAGACGATAATGATTGCCCCCGTCGACATCCGCAGTCGACATAGCTAAAAGGATAAATATGTGCGAATTCATATCGCCAGTTATCAGGGGCTTACGCGATGACCTCCCCAGCCAAGTTATTCAACCAAGCGAGGTCCGACGCCCTCTCTCAAGACCCACTCCATTCAACCAGCGAGGAGCAACTAGCACTTCTTCAGCCCAATTCAGACCCTTTACCGACTATGGGTTCCGATACCATCAAGCCAGAAGGCCGTCAGAACGATGGCCCCGCAAGTATCCTCGTATGGGTGTGTTCAGCGCTGCGTCCTCCATTCATCTTTTAATCCGTTTTTCCCTTGTTTTGCGGCCACAGGTCTCATATTCCGTGAGCATATATGCTACTCGTATATGTGCTTCGTGTCGTGTCTGACCAGTGACAATCCCCCTTTCGCAGATCTTTGCGCTGGCGACATGGGCTATCATCCTCAGCAACCAACCAGCCTCCCTCGGTTGGTTCACGTACCACCCCTTGCTGCAAAGCCTAGCCATCGGCTCCTTCGCATACGGTAAGCACTTCGCTACTCCTCCGCGTAATTCCCGTTCTAGCTACCTGTCACAAAGGTATTTTGACCCTTCAGCCCACCTCCCAGCCCCGCACCAAGGCCGCAGGTCTCCAAAGGCACCAGATTGCCATGGTCGGTGTCGGTGTTCCCCTCATCCTCGTAGGAGCGCTCGCCATCTTCTTCCAAAAAAATAGCCACGGTGCATCCCACTTCACGACGTGGCACAGTGTACGTGTCTGCCGTTTCCGGAGCATTTGCTGTGCATTCATGAATTTTATAGACGTTTGGAATTATCACGGTCGCGTGGGTTGTCGTCCAAGCCTTGATCGGAGGCTCGACCGTATGGTTTAACGGCGCCGCCTGGGGTGGTGGAATGAAAGCCAAGGCGATGTGGAAGTACCACAGGTGACGAACGACACATGACACCATTCTAGTCAAGCTCACGCCCCTCGTGGCTGTAGGTTGTCAGGGTATATCCTGTTCCCGACTCTTTTGTTTACAGCACATCTAGGAGGTGGTTGGTCTACCTGGGTAACCACTCACAGCGAGTCCTTTGTGCAGTTGCTAGCATACACAATTGCGCCGCTTGCCATTCTTGTTGGGGTTTACTCGCGTATCCGGTGAGTGATTCAGAGTCCCGGCGAAGTGTGATATATTCTCAACTACACACCGAACAGCCCATCAAAGATGAAAATCTTCTAAGATATTTTTGGTTACTCTCGCAATGCAACGTAATCTTTTCCGAGAATTGTTATATTGTCTGTGACCGTACAAGAAATGTAATCAGTATGGTGTCGTTCAGCCAGAAACATGTTTCGAGTCAGCTAAAGGCGTAAGTTGGGGTGCGGAGACCACTTCGGTCAAGAATCCTGGTAAGAACCGCTCCAGTCTCGCATGCGTTGCTGTCCACATTGTGCGCTGTCGTTCGTCACGGTTGTCCTCAGCTGCAGGTGGTGGGACAAGGATGCTCGCAGCATTCATCACCAAGACCACATTCTTGAGTGATTCAGAAACTGCTTCATACTGGGTATGCTCCGTTCAACGCTAGCAGGCGCAATCAACAGGAGCCAGCACGTACCAGTTGTTCGCTCTTCTCCGCGCTGATCAGACGGTCAAGCAAATCCAGGATTTCGATCCACAGAATCCTAATGTCCGCGTTCCGACGGTTTTGAGCCACTTCGAAATGCATAAAAGCCTTGCATAGTAATGCAGATGCCCTTAATCGTGTCTCCGACATGCCCTGCGGATCCAGCACATACACCTGCGGTTTCAACAACTCGTCCAAGATGGGGAAAATCACGCTGTTGAAAATCTCTTCGACCTGGCTGTGATCCGCCTCGTCGTAGACGAGTTGAGGACCGAGCAAGAGGCGCTGCAACTGATTGATGGCAGTGTTTCGGACCAGCCTGCACGGGTTCGTCGACTGTCTCCCCAAAGACGAGCACAACGGTAGGCAATAATACTGCCAAACTGTTTTTGAGAAATATCAGCACCAAGCCTACACGGTTTTGAGTCAACTGAGGGGTCACCTTGTTCGGGCTGCAACTTGGCAGACTCGGCAAACGGTGCAATCATTTTCTTCAGGTCGAAAATTAGGTCAATGGATTTGCGGCCGCGATCGATAGGTGGTAAGCTAAGACGGAGTGTGAGTAACAGTTAGCTCTTAAAGACGATTGACCCACTCTGCAGTGGGCTGCTGCCGTGCCCGGCGAGGCTTTGGTGGTGGCAACTGTATCAACGTCCCCGCGGCAGTAGCAAAATCGTCCAGGGTGGACAAGAGTCCTGCAAAGGTATCTGGGGTGATTTGTTGTCCCGGTCCTTCGGAGGCAAAACTCGCAACAAGGTTGAACGTAGATCGAGCTGCCTCGGGGTTCGAGATCGTTGAACGGAGCGTCGCAAAGATAATATTCCATTCGGTTTGCGTGCTAGGGTGATCATCAGTAACAATCGATCGAGACACTCTGTCCGAAAGATTCACCTAGAAGACGGTCTGTGTTGCAAAATCAAACCTACACCTGCCACTACATGTTCTGCAACGGAGTTGGCAACGAACGGTGGAAGGTTGGCGATTAAATCGAGTGATATATAGAGTTGATCGCGCAAAGTATTCTTTGTTTCGAATGTGGGCATTAAACGTAGGGCAAGTGGACACGTATACGCACCTTTTGAGCAAGGATCAGCGCAAGGCGCAAAAGTGCAACAACGGCTCGTTCAATAAGTAGTACACTGTAGTGGATCGAGGAAGATAAGAGTGCGGATAGGTGCTCGAAAATCACGGGCCTGAAGTGCGCATAATTTAGTCATGGATGCGCAGATAGGTAGGTGAAAGCTCACCAAAGGTCTTCGATAAACTGGGTCGTATGGCACGCAATGCTTGCCATCGTTTCCAGCAGGAAGACAGCAGCAGGATCATAGGGCAGAACGTAGGTTCCATCACTTTGGGATGCTCCGCTGTACGGGCTCGCGCCATCGTCAGACTCTTGCTTGAGCCTGGCAATAGTTCTCTCGTGTGCGAGTGCTTCGAGAGCTCTAATAGCAGCGACCAGGGCCTCCGAGTCTAGCTGCCTAAATAACAGTCAAAGACTTGCGTCATTCGTTCTGTTACGAACTCACATGATCTGTGCGTAAAGTTCGTCTAGACGACATGATGCTATGCAGTCGATGGTGCATAACGTGCTCTCTACCTCTTGGTCAGTGGCTTCGGGTACAAGGTTGTCGGAGCTTGCGCCATAAGGAGTCATGAGGTATGATGACAGGGCGGAAAGTAAACCGCCATCACTTCTCGGAGCTGACCGTGATGGGTGAGCGCCACGCAGTGGTATCATTGTAACACCACCAAGGAAATCCTCCATTTGTAGCATCCTTGTCGGCAACAAGGAGTGCATGAACAAGTTTTCGAACATCTCGAAAATCTACACAGGGGTTAGTGCTCGAAGTAGCGACAATGTCAGTAAATGATCTTACTTGTGTCCAACCTTCACGAAGAGCATTGCCATTACCATTGACGATATTGAACAGGACCACCGCAGCTAGTTGTCCTTTGAAGTTTGTTCCGAATTTGACAGACAGTGAGGAAACGGTCACAGACTGTCGTTCCACTTCAACCACCGGGTAGTTGGGGACGTGAACAGGGAGGTTCTCGGACAAAAGACTGGTGGCCTGCGAAAGCGAGACGACCACGAAATCAAATACATCCGGTAGACTGAAGTGTCCTGCCAGTGTAGCGCATTGTCGGAATCCTGAAATTGCTCGCTGGATCACATATTCGTCGTCGAAGGTGATAAAAGCATGGGCGATGGCAGATATGACTGGCTTCCAGGCGGTTTTGAACATGTCGAAATCAAAGAGAGCCGAGTTGCACATCATGAAACGCCCTATGAATATTCGTCAATCATGAACAACATTTTCAGGAGGCCTTATGCGGACCTGATTGACGCGAGCGGGCAAGTAACTCTTTCCATGCATATTCGAACCCTAGCTGACCAGTATGCTCCTCCGGCATGATGATTTCACGCTTGCGTATCGAGTCATAAATGTGTTTCTGGAAAAAAAGTTAGCCAGAGCAAATGAAGATCAGGATAGTTCATACTAGGAACTCGGGCGAAAAATCTTCTCTACCATTCTGTCCCCTCAGATTCCGTTGGTAATCCTCTATTGTCATCCGTTTCTAGTATATTATGAGCTATAGAAGAAGGCTAACAAAGAAGGTTGCACTTGCCCGAACTTGAGGGTTGTGGAGATCAGTATTAAGCATAATGATCGAGAATGCCAGCACATAGACAGCATCTTGAGTTTTGATTTCAGCTAAAATGATCAGTAAAGCTAATATCAGCAATGGAGTGACACCAAAGATGTCTACACTTGCCTGGCTTTGAAGCAAAATAGATCGACGCAAATGTCTCAGCGATACGATCGATCTGCTGAGACTCCCCGGGAAGTCTGAGAGTTTCGAGCATCTCCCGCATGGCATCCACCATCGGCTTCTGACGATGTATGCGTGAGTTATGAACATCTGAGGAAGAGAAGTAATTCACATCTTTGAACTCGAACAAGTTCATGAACTCTTTCAGTAGTTCTAAATTCTCTGATTTGGACAGGTAATCCCCAAGCAGACGTTTATCTAGACGAGTAGAGCTTTTTAGAAACTTCGCCAAACTCTTTGTCCGAGATACTTCTGGAGAGAGGTCCGAGTATATGAGTTTGTACTCCTCCAGGAAAGCGAGGCCAAGCTTGGGCTTCGAGTTAAATCGGGCTGCCCCTGTCAACACAAGTTTCTTCCTAGACTTATTTTGCAGGAGTTGCTCCGGTGATTCGAAATCCTAGGACAACTTCAGGATGCATTTCGAGGGACGCAAGTAAGACATACCGGTTTCCAGGCTTCGTTTTCCTGCATCCCAAGTGAGCATATATGATGTGACACAAAGAGACACACCTACACCTCGTGCGCGTGCTGCCATGTCATTCACGAACGCTAGCAACATATCCAAACAAAGGTACTGCGAATGTAATTGTTGTGCCTCTGAAGCAGACGAGTATTGCCAAGGATACACCCCCTACAAAGGAGAATGAAGTATCGAACAGGCGATGCACATCCCAAACCAACCTTGGTCAAGAACTCTATGAGCCGTTCAAACAGATTCTCGCAATTGATGTCACAATCATAGTTGGAGTAAAGATCAACCATGAAACTAGGATGCCGGGATATCTGACTTAATGTCTCCAACATCAAGTCGCGGGTGTCACCACGGGCAGGTTGCACGGGAGGGCGGGAAGGAACAGGACTGCCTTTCTCTAGATCAAGTTCTGTGTCAACTGGTCCGAGAGTTGGAGTCGAAGTAGCGGGAGTGCCAGGACGTGGTGAACTCGTTTGGTGCTTTTTTGTCGTATAGGATCTCGGAAGAGGAGGGGCTGCCAGGCGATCGATGCTGAAAGCCAGATAAAGCTCCTGCTGCAACTTGAGGTGTGATCGCATGGTCTCGAACAACGAAGAGATCGTTCGCAGAGCACCCTGCAACACAGCGGAATTGTCGGAACGCGCGAGCTGGAAAAGGTTTTTACATCCGTGATCTAGAATCAGGACAACAAGCGAAGGGTAGTCTCCAATCCTGGTCCCACAGGTTTCGATAGTAGCGTTCAAGATGGTGAGAGCAGACAACCGCGTCGAATCTGTGTGAACTTGGTCATTTGGATCCAGAATATTGACAAGCACACGAAGGAGCTCTAAGAGGGCAGGAAGCCCATCTGCAAAGGATGAGATGTGAGAACGGTTCAAGGGACATGCGTTAAACCCACAAGGTCTGGGAACAACAACAGATGGAACGCTCCCCTCCGCGGTTTTGTCCGGAGTATTGGCCACATCGAGTATGGGGTCCGGTGTCACAGTACCTGTATGCTTTGTCTCTTCCCCGTGTGTACCTGGAGAAACTGCGTTGTCGATAACTTGACTGTGTGAAGCCACGGTCGGGACCGATAGGCTAAGGTCGCCGTGCTGAGGTTCATCTTCGTGAACGCGAAGTTTCGCTTCCTCCTGTGCGGGGTCAAGTTCGTGGAGGCGCCCAAATATCGTTCGAGCGATTGAAAGCATCGTTGACTCAGCAGACCGTCGTAAGACCTCTTCGCTGTTCGTCAGGGAAACACGGAATAATGGAAGATGATGCCACAAACCACTTAACCTCATCTGACAGCACGTCGTCAACACCGTTTCTAGCATCTCACAGATCTCTACGTCACCGAGGAACCCCCCTACGCTACTGCCAACCATGCAGTCGTGGATTACTGCCATGATTTTGAGTAGAACGACCTCGTCGCCCGACGAATCACTCGCTTCGAATTTACAGTGTGACACTGTGCTGCTCAGCTCGACCAATGCAATCTCCAATTGCACGGCATTGGCTGAGATCAATCCACATGCAAAGAAGCTATGTAGGGCAGAAAGCGCTGCAGACGTAATGGGGCCCGTCGAGATTGGGGAACGGATGAGGGCGAAGAAGGGACCGAGAAGCACAGGTAGAGGTATGCTCTGAATATCTGGAGCATCATGAGGCATAAATCTCAAGCATAAGTCGGACCGACCTTCAACACCGCGAACGGTGCGCTTGAGTTCCTGGAAGCCACCCATTAGATTTGCCTCTGGCGAGACTCTCCCGGAACGTTGGTTATTGCCCCCATGGCTTGCTCTCCGAAGACCAAGATCCCTTGCCAGCGCGTAATCCCGAGCGTGAAGCGTATGAGCTGCAGAGGCCCAACGCGAGTTCTTTCGCATGGCCGACGTCACGGCAAGTATCTCTGAGAGGATAACATGCTTTTGAGCTATTCGCGGAGTCGATCCGAGATATGAAGAATGCATAACTGGGGTTGATCACTAAGTTGGTTAAGCTCGCGCGCATTGCTCACGGGTCACTTAGCGTGGCGTGTACGTGTACTTGTCCGAGTTTGTTTATTTTAGACGCCTTTGACAAACAACCATAAGTACGGCTTCACTTATATTTACAATGCTCAGGTAGTTCATATTTTGTAATGACTGATACAATGAATCTGATATTTACTGTCCTGAAGGTTGGCCAGGGTCCGCCCGCGTTGCCATCGCAGCCTGCCCAGCTGCAGTTGCTGCCAACCGAGTACGCTTTCGCTCGGCCTCTTCCGAAGTACCATCAGCATGTTAGTAAAAATGTAATGATAATTAGCCCACCAGCCTCCTTCTCTCGCTCGATCTCACTGACTATCCCCTCAATTTCCGAGAGCTCCAGGTTCTGAAATTATAGCTCAGACCGTAGAATACTTTGAGGACATGAAGATAGGCTCACAGTGATCTTTCCATAACTTTCCATCACACTGATCTCGATATTCTTGGCTCCTGTTTGCACAACCTCAAGAAGACTCTTGACCGTCAACTTGATGCTCTCTTCACGTGTCATATCATCTTTGTGGTTCTTCTCTAAGAACTCGCGGACTGTTTTGGATGAACGACCGATGGCATTTGCCTGGAAAGAGTTTGGGAGCCACTAGGAGGACTCAAAGAGGGCCACCCACCTTCCATGCGCTGTAAATACCACTGGGTTCTGTCTGGTACAATCTTGGTCTGGTGTCATGGGGATCGAAACCGACGATCAATGTCGAGATTCCAAAGGGACGGACGCCACCGGATTGCGTGTATTTCTGGTCGAAGATAAGGATTTTAGAGTCTGCTAGGGTCCATAAAAGTATGCGTACCTGTTGAATACCTGCGATGTGTCTTGTGATATACTCCACTGTCACCGGGTCTTCCACCGTTAGCCGATGGCCTTGACATTCTATCCGCGCCTTGTCGATCAGGACACGACCGTCTGCAGTGAGACCTTTGGAAGACGTGAATCTAAAGCAATCGATCGTGGACGGAATGTGATACCAGCAAATGCCAAGCAGATATGATCATCAAGCATTACGACCTTGCGGACTGTACGAGGGTCCTGAAGCTGCAGCACAGATTTCTTCTCGACACCCAGTACAACAACATCCTTGCCTCGTACGCCGACCTTGTAGTAAGAGTAAGACAAGGTCGACCGGAAGTGCGCGACAGACAATTACCGCACATGTCCCCTTTCGAACGGCTTCAAGTGCATACTCGACCTGCATATACCTCATGAGGCGGATGATCGAAGATGACGCGTCTGTGCATTACCTGGAACAAGTGACCGTCGGGAGAGAATACGGTGAGTGCTACAGTACAAGATTAGCGTTTGGGACAGAGCAGAGAAGTGCTACTCACCGCGATCGTAGGACCTGGACATGGTTTGGAGTATGTATGGACGCGCGTCCAAAGCTGGCGTATCCTCCAGTCGTTTATGTAAGCCATTCTGCTTCAACACTGCCACCACTTGACACACTCTGGTAAGCCTCCTGAGCTCCATGATGTCGGACGACGAAATAGAAATAGTGGAGAAGAAGATTATAGACAAAAGGTAATCCATCGTACTTGTCTCCAACATGAGCGTTCCCCTTGACACGTCGCAAGCCTTTCTGGAACAAACGATATCTGCCAACTCTGCCCCGCCAACCTACATAGTCTGAGTGTTAGGGCACGAGACGAACACTACAGCAAACACTTTACTGACGAGACAACTAGTGCGCTTTTAAAAATCTCCTTTGTCTGTGCCTCTGAGCCTGATGCGTCTGCAGCGCCACGGCTTAGACGTGGAAGACCAAAACCCTCCCCCGTGAATACCTCCAGACGAAAGACGACGCCGATGAAGTTCGGGAAGAGCGCAGAGAATGCTGCGCAAGAGGATGTTTTTTGGCATCCTGCCCAGGCAAAGGCGCCACCTGACAATTATACACCTGGTAAGGCATCTACTACTGATGTTAGGATTAGTCTTTGAAGATTGTTAGGAGTACTCTCAATTTTGAAAGAGGCACTGAAGAAATCTCACAGGAAAGGTGTCACTCAACGTGCCGTTCTATGTTATGAGCGAACGCCTCATATTTACCATGAATCTTTTGACTCGAGCTGGGGTTGTGGGTACGGCAAGTTAACATTGAAAACGAGAGGCCTGGGCTGACTAGATTGATCACTGTGTTTCAGCTATCGCAACTTTCTGATGACATGTGCCGCTCTCATGGACCAGCAATTCCAGTCCGTCTATTTTGCCCACCTTGATTCCCCGTCATCCCCTGGTGTACGAAATCTACAAAAGTGGTTAGAAGACGCGTGGAAAGACGGTAGCATCGCATTAAGGTTATTATAGTTCATTTTTGGCACTGACACAGTTCGGCAGGCTATGATGACATCGGTGCTCGCGACTTCAATCATAAATTGGTCAACACAAACAAGAAACTCGGGACCGGAGGTAATGTGTAGTGAGTCTAAGTAGACGTTAACACCTCATCCAGACCACCAGACCTCTACGTTGCCTTCACGTCTCGCAAAATCCCGTAAGATTCATGTCAACTTGTAGCTGGCATGGGATAACAGCAGAAAATCGGTTTAGCTGCATGCTTGTGGATTTTAACCTCAGGAATTCCCCCAAAGGTTCACCGTTTCATCTTGTGAAGACATGCCACTCATTTTGATCTCACAGGATTTAATACGCTGACAGAGTGGGTTGTTAATTATTTCACCGAAAAACCCGAAGGAGATGTCAACAAGATACTCCGTACTGCATCGCCTGTTGTGGCCACCGGAAAAATGCCTCTTATAATGCAGTATGACGGCCATTCCATAACGATCGTGGGGTATGAACTTGGGAAGAATAACAAGTACAACCTCCTTGTGTTCAATCCTTCTAGGTGAAGTTTCCACTAGTGGACATTCATGGGATGTTGAGAATTGATACAACCGAACAGCAAAGTTCCCAAGGACGTTCGTCAGGCTGCTCTCAACGTGTCCGTTGGCGTGGATTGGGCATCGTCATCATCCGTCTCGCTAGGTAAAAGCAAACGCCCTGAACGGTCGAAATCCCCTGCTTCCAGGAAGCGACCACGTACGAACGAGGATCCCGACGACGGCGTAGTCAGCATATGCGACTCAGATGACGAGGGTATAGATGATCCCCGTCGAGATGCGGCCCTCAAGTCCACGCTGGATCCAGATACAGTCATCAAATCATTCAGGCTAAAGGGATCCAAGTTAGTTTACTTTCGGTCACATGACCTACCACTCAACTTCACCAATGTTTCAGGCAGAAACAAGAGTACCAACTCCTTTACTTTACCATGGGTGATCCACTCTCAGACCAAGAGCAAAACGATCGCAAAGTCGTTTTCAGTATCCCTGAGTGTTAATTCAAGTTTACTGTATATCTTTAGAACTCTTCAGTGCGGAGAACAATACCATTAGCCTCGCAAGGAGGGACGATATGCATAGATTGGTTGACTACCGTGAATGTGAATCTATATCATCATGTAGAAATCACGGTGCTCTGAGGCGCTCCAGGTGTAATATTGGATTGAGAAGCTCCAGAGAGCGGAGGTAAAAACAGCGCAGTGACTGCGGACCTCACAGCCCTGTCCCAGGCTTCGTGTACGCGGTATCCCCCTGCCCTCATAATGCCTTCTGAGTCTTCTCGTACGGCTTCACTGTAGACGTCCTCGTAGTTGTCCCGCACGGTGTACATATCCTCGTACGCATACCAATCGTCCTGCAGGGGGACGTGTGGCACGTCGGGAACGGTGGTACTCTGCGCCGCACGTGAGCGTAGGAGTTGTGCACTGCTCTTGGCCAAAGTAGTGGCAACAGTGCGAGCAGACAACCGCTTGTTTGCCTCTGCGCGGGATTTTGCGATAACCTTGGCAGCATCTTTGGTACTCGTCTCCAGTCGATCGATGATTTCTCGCCGGCCCTTTTCCTTTTCCTCGCGTTCTAATTCTTCCTCCTTGCGGACTTCAAGTGCGCGTTGTTCTCTTTCTAACCGTTCTTGTTCTTCCTGCTCCTTTAAAGCTTGGACGTATTGTTCCTCTCGCCGCAAGTTGAGTTCGATTAATGGTGCATTCTCTTTGCGATATCTCTCTATCCTAGCCTCAGTCTCCGGAACATCGATATCGTTAATGAGATTGAATGCTATATTCATGTTGGAAAATGAAATCAGCAACAGTCCAGCATATGTGGACTTACTTATATCCTCGACCTCTTCGAGGTAGTCATTGTACAACCGAAGGTCGGGGAAATCTTCGCGGCGCTTGTTAAAGCTGGAAGAGACGCCATTGGGATCGTTGCAAACTGTAAGACACACGGACTTACTCTTTCGCTACACGCTTCCGTACTGCGATTTCCTTTTCGACTGTAAGGTCCTCGAACGTTTGCGGGGCAAATGCTAGCTTCCGGAGGATCTTCTGACATATCGGACACGGGGCAGGTCCGAGCGTGAACAACCGATCAATGCACGATTCACACCTGGATGCACAGTGGGGGTTGAGTTATGGGAACCAAATGTGCGTGGTGCAAGTACATCTTATGATAGCACGCGCTTACGAGCAATCGCAACTTTGGGTTGAGATATCGGTCAGACTTGCACACAGGACATTGATCGTCCATGGACTGACGTGGATCCTGTCTCAGGAAACCGAAACGAGAAGAAGAATGATGCGCGCGTAGGACTCACGAAATATTCGGACGTTCTTCCAGATGCATCCTTGACACCACCACCGAATATCGTCGTGGAGGTACTCTGGACCTGAGGGGTACTGGGTCGAGTCGAATGAGGATTTGTTGCAGTGATGCCACCCTTGCGGACGGTAGTGCCTCTGAGCCATCCTCCAGTGTTGCTCGCGCGAGACATGGCAGTGAAGAGTCAGGTGAGGAGCAGCTTATATAAACTAGGATGAGTGAAGATAAAGCGACGGTATTAAGTTACACTTTGAGACGTGTTTCGGTTACTGTAATATTCGAACACCTCAGTCACGCCAAACTGCTTAGCGATGAGTGGTCAAATTCGAGTCATCCACGTAGGTGATGTTTCATCACTTTCACTTGCTCCCGTAGCCGTCACGGGCAGCCTTTTCAATCCCGGAACTCCAAGCCGCTGAGAACGACAAAAATCTGGCGCCGAACAATCGCCCTCGGCGGCTAAAGAGGGCCCTGTGATCAACGTGGTCATATTCCCAGTTCGAGCGAGCTTCTGAAGCAACCACCGCTAGGCGGGTCCATCGGCAGCACCACCAGTCTCTATACTCAGAGGCCAATCACCACCTACCTACCACGCCCTGAAACAAGGCGCGTATCTGTGCGTTCCATCTGCTCTCATATATCAACGCGATTGACACCCCGTTAGCTCTATAACTAATCCGTAATATACTTTCAATTCTCCGGTCTTTCTTGGCAAACTCTGAATCACTCCTGCGGTTTCTCTTCACTTCCTTCCTTCCTGTCGATCGTCATTGCAACATCTCCCGGAATTTACACCCCAAATTGAATGACCCATCAAATCATGGATCATTTTCACGCGCCCACACCACAGTCTGCTACATCGATTTCGCCAGGAATTGAACCATACCGTCGTCAATCTATACCTATGGCCTACGATGTGCTCATGACCCCTCCCGTGTCTCCCGGTCATAGCGAGGATGGCGCAGATGCTAGCCCGGCTGGTGTCATGATGGTACGCCAGGAACAAGCTCCGCATCCAGAGAAACCATCAAGTCAAAGACTCCAACCACAACTACATCAAGACCCCGCCTTGCAGGCAATTTATCCTCACTGGCAACCCATAGACCCTCAGCGGCCCCTCACTCCACCTCCCCAGCCTGCTCGTTCCCTGGAAAATGAGCAGGTCCATGTCGAAAAACCTGGCGTTTTGAAATTAACCGATTTTGAAGTGAGAGGGACTTTAGGTGATGTTTCGTCGCTGCTTCTTGGTTCACGAGTTACTTATTGCTTCCTCTAGGTACGGGAACGTTTGGTCGCGTTCTCTTGGTTCGTCTCAAGTCCGCAACTCCCGGATCTCAGAACATCTTCGCCATGAAGGTTCTCCGGAAAGTTGAAATTGTTCGCCTCCGCCAAGTCGAGCATGTTAATGCTGAGCGTTACATCCTGTCGCGGGTTCGGCATCCCTTTGTCGTAGATCTCTTTGCAACTTTCCGGGACAGCTTGAACATCTACATGCTGATGTCCTATGTTCCCGGTGGTGAACTCTTCACTCACCTTCGCAGGGCCCAGAAGTTCACCCCCGACGTCACACGGTTCTATCTAGCTAACATCATCCTTGCCCTGAAATACCTGCATTCCTTCAATATCATATACCGTGACCTCAAACCCGAAAACCTCCTTCTGGATTCACACGGCTACCTTCGTTTGACAGATTTTGGGTTTGCCAAAATAGTCGACGATCGCACGTGGACCCTGTGTGGTACACCAGAGTACCTAGCCCCAGAAATTATCCAGTCAGAGGGCCATGGGAAGGCTGCGGACTGGTGGGCGTGCGGGATTTTATGTTTTGAAATGCTTGTTGGATACCCACCATTCTTCCACGAGACTGCATACGGTATCTACGAGAAGATTTTGAGAGGAGTCATCCACTGGCCACACACCATGGATCGGCTTTCCAAAGAGCTCATCATGGCATTTTTGCACCCAGATCGTACCAAGCGCCTCGGGAACATGATTGGAGGTCCGCAGGATGTCCTTGATCATGCATGGTTCCGTGGTGTGGACTGGGATGCATTGGAATGCTGTAAAATTAAGGTGATTATCTTCCTGCATTATAATTTATTATGATTGACTGTCGAACAACAGGCTCCAATCATCCCCCATACTACTTCACTTGACGATACTCGTCACTTCCTTCATCTTCCCCTCCCATCCCTGGAAGATATGCCCGGCCTTGTCATGGAGGAAAGCCCTCCACCCATTCATCAACGATTTGAACCCACCATATTTCAGTTCCTTGAATTCTAATATCCCCACTCGTATCCGTCTTCTCTTGCGAGGGCTGATTTATAGTATATCTTGTTTGGTTCTGCTCATGTCTCCTTGGTTGAACGACTTGGACTCATACCCTCCTTTCTATTTTTTTTTTCATCCTTTCTACCCTTGGCTCTCCCGTGTAGTATAGCCTTGATCTAGGATAGTACGCTGTATCCCTCATCCTCTGACTCGGACTCGGGATCCTTCTCTCAGTGATGTAGAATGGTCT